>ML827260.1:0-23740 GCA_009831015.1 Picea engelmannii | reverse complement strand
GCATCTGTGTACCAGCATTTGTGTTTCAGCATAAGTTCCAGCATCCGTGTTTCAGCATTTGTATTTCAGCCTTTGTGTTCCTGCATCTCTTGGGCGCCTTTGTGTTCCAGCATCTCTTGTGCGTCTTCTATAACCAACCGATTTCCATCAATGACAACCTTGACCATCTGCGTCATCTTTGCTATAGCCATATTCCAACAAAGTTTCTATAGGAAGTTATTCAAAGATTTCAGTGGTATTTGTGCACCAATGATGGATACAATGAAGAAGAGGAACAAGTCTTTTAAATGGACAGAGGAGGCCGAGAGGAGCTTCAATATACTGAAGGATAAAATAACAGAACGACCAATTCTAGTCTTACCAAATTTTGGAAAGACATTTCAAGTGAGATGTGATGCAATTGGAGTTGCAAATGGAGCATTTTTTAGCCAGGATAATAGGCCTGCTACCTATTTCAATGAGAAGTTGAATGAGACTAAGAGAAGATACTCCACATATGATAAGGATTTTTATGCCATAATTCAAGCCTTGAAGAAATGGAGACACTACCTTGTTCCACATGAATTTGTCTTGTATAGCGACAACCAAGCTTTACAATTCATAACCAGATAGGAAAAATTGAATCAGAGGCATGCAAAGTGGATTGAGTTTATGAAAAATTTTACTTTTGTCATAAAACATATTTTTGGGAATGTTAACAAAGTTGTTGATGCATTAAGTAGGATATGTTTGATTCTGCAGGAGTTTCAGGTGAAGACCTTGGGGTTTGAACACCTGGAGGATATGTATTGTGATGATCCAGATTTCAAGGAAGCATACGAAGTATGTGAAAATATTGTGCTAAGAGACAGGAGCCAGTGGACAAAGTATATGATTCAAGAGGGATTGATGTTCAAGAGAAATCAATTGTGCATACCAAAATGCTCAATGAGGGATAAAATTTTGAAGGAAAATCATAGTGGAGGATTGGATGGACATTTTGGCCATGATAAAACATTTTCATAGTTGAGAAGTTCGTACTATTGGCCAGGTATGAAAACATAAGTGATAAAATTTGTGAACAGATGTAGAATCTGCCAACATGCAAAGGGTAAAAGACAGAACACTAGATTGTATCAACCATTGCCAATGCCAAAGAGGCCTTGGGATGCTATAAGCATGGATGTTTTGTTGGGACTTCCAAGAACGCAAAGAGGATGTGATTCCATATTTGTGGCGGTGGGTATATTTTCAAAGATGGCACACTTTATTCCATGTCAGAAGACTAGTGATGGAACACATGTTGCAAATTTGTTTTTCAAGGAAGTTGTGAGACTTCATGGACTACCCAGGATCATTGTCTCAGACAGAGACACTAAATTTGTTGGTCATTTCTGGAGAACATTGTGGAAGAAGTTGGGGACATATTTTTCCTTCAGCTCATCTGATCACCCTCAGACAGATGGATAGATTGAGGTGGTAAACAAAAGTTTGGGAAACTTATTGAGGAGTATGGTCACTAAGCATCATAATAAGTGGGATCACATTCTTCCACAAGAAAAATTTGCATACAATGACTCACCAAATAGGAGCACTGGAAAGATCCCATTCCATATACTTTATCTGATGCAATCTAGGGGGGTATCTGAGTTGAGAGGCTTGTAATAGAGTGATATTAGAAGCGTTGGAGAAGAATATTTTTCTACAGAAATGCAGAAGATCCATAGCCAGATCAGAGGACAATTCTAGAGCTCTATCCAAGAGTACAAGTGCAAAGTTGATCAAAATCACAAAGATATTTAGTTTGAAGTAGGAGACCAGGTTCTAGGACATCTTAGGAAATAAAGTTTCACTAGGGGAACATATAACAAGTTAAAGATGAAGAAGATAGGGCCATGTAAGATCTTAAGGAATTTTGATGCAAACGCCTATAATATTGAGCTACCAGATGATGTGGGTATATCACCCATATTCAACGTTTCAGACCTGTATCCTTACAAGAAATATGACACAGAGGGATCAAAATACCAAGAGAAGGTCCAGTGGGAGAAACAAATCCGTGTAGCAAAAAAACCACAGATCGAGAAGATAGTTGATCATATGATTGACAATAAGACTAGGAGGAAGACCTATTTTGAATATCTAGTCAACTGGAAGGGACACCCAATAGAATATGCCAGTTGGGAAAATCAAGTTGATATCCATAAGCATGGAAAGTTAGTGCAGGATCTCATGGACATGAGTCCATGAATTTTTGTCTAGGGGAGTATGATGCAGGAGCATTGTCACCAAGCACGTGTGGCAGGACAACTCAGTGCCTGAGAATCATTTCAAAATCTTAAAACGCTGGCAGTTACTAAAAATATTTCAGATCTTATTGAAAAACAGAAGAATATCAAACGCTTGGAAGCTGAATGATCACAAGTGATCTGGGAGTTTCACTCCTAGTATTGAATGTAGTTGAACTTAGGTAGTAGTTAGGTTTTCTTTTTGGAGTAGATGAGTAGTTAGGGGGGAACCCTAAGGAACCTCTGATATAAATAGAGGTTTTGTATGCCCAAATGAGGTTGTTGCGAGTTAGTACGAAATTTCTGATCTTTTAGTTGTTGTTTGGTCATAGTTGTACAAGCTTCAATGTGAAACAATAGCTCCATGGACATTGACATGCTAATAAGACCGTAGGCCTCATCCACGAACTTGAAATGCCTATTTTTCTTGAAAGATTATGTTGGGTCAACATTTGTAGCCATTTTTATTCGATACAAGCCTCTAATTCTAATATGATGTAGAATTTTTAGCTTCCACTTGAAATAATTATGCGGCATGAGAAGAATTTCTCGTGAAAACTCCATTCTTTCTATCTACATCTTCCTTCTAAACCTGGAAACAAATTTCCTATTTACTTTCTCCTAGCAACAAATCTCTGATACCATGTTAAGTTTTGGTGAAACTTGCATAGAGAACCTGTTACACATGAAATTTGCACACCTAGGTACCTCACCCTAAGTGTCGTAAAGTGTCATCTAAGTGTCGCATACACCTTGACACCATGGAATAACCTATGTCACAATCCCTAGTCAATGTGGAGGAGGGATATATTACATGAAGGCAGAAATACCAAGTACACATGAATTATTATTAATATTCATGGAAAAGAAATGGATTAAGTGTCAGAATCAAGTGCACATGAATTTTTATTAATATTCATGAAAAAGAAAGTAATTAAGTGTGAGAATCCACCTCACATTTGGTTTCCTATTTTTTAGGGAAGGTGGAGGATCTCATGGATGGTTGAAATATTTCCTCCTTAAAATCCTTGAGAGATATTTCCTCCCCAAAATCCTTAAGAGATATTTTCTCCCCAAATATCTTAGAGATCCCTTTCTTAGTGGATCTAATGAGAGATCCTCTCCATGGTGGTTAAGTCTCCAAATCCTATATAATGAAGGATTTCCATGGAAGAAGGGGGGAATGGAGATTGCGAATTATACCAAACTTCTGATCTCATGAGTGGTATTGAAGGGAGATGGAAAGAATTGTGAAGCATCTGACTTATGATATCATGAGGAAGATTGATGCAGGTGCACCCACAGGCACGTCCGCTTACAGGACCTTCTCTCCTTCCATGGCCCGAAGAACTCAAAGGTTCTCTATTTCCCTATCGGGAAATATTCCACCCACAACAACTCTCCAAAAGACCTCCCTTAACGATCGGGAAATCAACACTAGCCTTTCCCTTTGTTATCGCGGTTCCCGCTATTGGGAAATTGGCATTTAAAATGTCCAAGTACTTTATATCACTGATCCCCGATGCGCTCCTTTGTTGCTTTTAGCCCACCTGGATCCTTTAGTCCACACGACTAGCTTCTATATGACCATAGTCATAACTCCCATCGAGCTATGGGGTTTCTACTGTCGAAATGCACTTACCCCCAAGACTCGTGATCCTTCGAACCTCGATGTGCTCTTTTACGCGTTAGCCCTCCTGGCTATAGTCTTTGACTCATATGACCATTTACCGGTGACCATGATCTTATCCCCGTCGGGGCTATGGGTTTTCAAATGTTGAAAAACACTTACCCATGGGATTCCCGATTTCTCAAATCCCGATCCTCCGTCAGGCTGACAACTGGCTTCCACTACGGCGCCTCCCTCCTTTTCTAACGTGCTGACAGCTGGCCGCACTCTGGCACCTTCCTCCTCGTCGGGGTTTTGCGGTTCGCGATTTCACGATGCACAAACACTTTGTCACCGGGATCCCCGATATCCCGATGACTCAAACACCGACATATGACCTCCTTGTTGGGACTTTTCCTGAAGACGTTGATTGCCTCCACGTGTCCTCATCCAATGGATGGTCCCGATTTCTCCAGGGTTTTCCTGTGGAAATTCCCGATCTTCTTCCCTCGTAAATCTCGACTTCATCAGATCTTATGACATGCATCCCCAAATAATGGACGGTCCAGAGCTTCCCTGGGATTCGAGGTTTCAAATGTCGAAAAACATTTGAACACAGGAATACCGATCTTTCGAATTCCGACGGTAGACCTCGTGAGGCTCCTGTCCAATCTAATGGCTGACGGGTAATTGATCAACAATCCAACGACTTATGACCCTTGCAACTTTGACTCCTAACACGGCCATAACCTCCTTGCTTCTCTGGCCGATCCAATGACTGGTGGGATTTCACAAATCCTCTCCGCAAGATCCTGACCGTCAATTCCCTCCTTTTGTCAATTTCTTGAGAAAGACTAAGTATTCCTCCGTGAAATTTGTCTATCTGCGGTGCAACTGTGTAATGCCTATTTAAACACTCCACAACATAATTCTTCCAGTGCTCTCTCCAACGAACTTGAAAGCCTTATCCCTCCTGAGCTTTCTCACACTCCAACTTCTAAGAGGGTCCTTGCACGAGCTCCTTGTGCAAATCCTTCCGTAGGACTACTCAAAGGTACTATACCTCTAGAGCTTTGTCAATTCTAAATATTTCAGAACTTGAACCCCTTGCTCGCACTCCTTTCGGAAACCTTCAGATATCCTCAAAATATCTGAGAACTCTTCGACTCTGCGCACACCTGCAGTAGTAGTCCTTAAATGCTTTACTCATATTCACAATTCTAAGTCTTCACTTGGCCTGTGCACTCCTTGCGCGGCTCCTATAACTCAATTTCACTTCTGGGTGAATGAGAATAAGATTTAACCTATATGATCCTTCTGTCAACGCACTCCTTGCAGATGACTTCAACTACACTCCTTGCAGGAATCCTTGCTCAGACAGAGAAACAATTGAAACTCATTCCTTCTCCCTTCAGGCTTCAACTCAAACCATGAAATCACATACACAACCTATAAAAGCAAATGTATATCAGGAAGCAAACATTCAAGAGCATAACATCAATACACAGACACAGAGAATAACACAAAAGCCACGAGTCTGAATCAATTTCTTCTATTAATTCAAGATATGTACATGGGTGTTCTTCTACAGTTCTCTGCTTCTATTCCAAGGTCTGATTACAATATACCAAGGCGCCTTCATTAAATGATCTCATTTATATTTGGCACATCAACCTCAAGGGAAAATTCAAAAATTTGTGTTGGACGCCTTCCAGCTGTCTTTTGTCTTCCACGCTGGCTCTCTTGACATGAGGGATGCTCCTGCATCATACTCCCTCGCTCGAAAACTTTCATGGGCTCATGTCCATGAGCTCCTGCACGGTCTGTCCATGCTTTAGAATCTCTGCTTCAGTATCCCAGCTGGCATCTTCAACTGGATGGCCCTTCCACTTGACCAAATATTCAAAATATTCTTTCCTTTAGGTTTTCCTACCCACTCGTTTATCCTGTATCTTCTCCATCTATGGCGTCTCTGCAACTGGCATCTTCTTCTGCCACTAAACCTCTGGCTGTTCACCACTTGTTCGTGCTTCCTCAACTTTGTATGGGTATAGATATGAGACATTGAATATCGGAGAAATTTCGATCCCATCGGGCAATTCAATCTCATAAGCATTCTCTCCAATTTTCTTCAATACCTTGCATGGTCCGATTTTCTTCATCTTTAGTTTATTGTATGTTCCTCTCAGGAACCTTTCTTTTCTCAAATGTGCCAGAACTAGATCACCAACTTCAAACTGAAGTTGTCTCCGATGTTGATCGGCTCTGCTCTTATACTCCTGACTTGATTTCTGCAACCTCTCCTTCACCTTGCTGTGAAGTTCTTTCATCGCCTCAGCAAATTCTTCAGCACTTGCGCTCCTAGTCGCAGTCTGTTCCGAATCCCTTAATTCAGAAACTCCCCTCAGCTGCATGCCATATACAATCTGGAATGGGCTTTTTTTTGTGCTCCTATTCACTGAGTCATTATATGCAAACTCTGCCTGCGACAATATACTATCCCACTGGCTGTGGTGCTCTGTCACCAAGCTTCTCAGCAAGTCTCCCAGACTTTTGTTCACCACTTCTGTTTGTCTGTCTATCTGAGGATGATAAGCAGAACTAAACATCAAGTTAGTCCCCAGCTTCTTCCATAATGTCCTCCAGAAATGTCCCACGAACTTTGTATCTCTGTCCAAAACTATACTTCTTGGTAAGCCGTGAATTCGAACGACCTCTTTGAAAAACAGATTCGCGATGTGCGTCACATCACTGGTTTTCTGACATGGGATGAAGTGTGCCATCTTGGAAAATCTATCTACTACCACAAAGATTGAATCAACACCTCTTTGTGTCCTTGGCAATCCCAATACAAAATCCATGCTTATCGCATCCCATGACCTTTCTGGTGTGGGCAATGGTTGATAAAAACCCGCATCCTGCTTTCTTCCCTTTGAATGCTGGCAAATTCTGCATCTGTCCACAAACCTCTTGACCTCTGACTGCATCCCTGACCAAAAGTATGATTCGCTCAGCTTTGCAAATGTTTTATCATGACCGAAATGTCCGACCAATCCTCTGTTGTGTTTCTCCTTCAGTAGATTCTCCCTCATGGAGTAATTCAGAATACACAGCTGATTGCCCCTAAACAACAATCATTCCTGAATCATGTACTCGGTCCACTGGCTTCTATCCCTGAGAACTAGATTCTCAACTGCTTCATACGCTTCCTTAAAATCCTGGTCATCTGCATACATATTCCTGAGATCATCAAAGCCTAACGTCTTGACTTTGAACTCCTGCAACAACTAACACTTCCTTCTCAAAGCATCAGCAACTTTGTTAGCAGTACCCAAAATATGCTTAATCAAAAAAGTGAAATTTTGCATGTATTCGACCCACTTAACATGCCTCTGATTCAACTTCTCTTGTTGAGTCACAAATTGTAATGCATGGTTATCACTATATAAAACAAATTCCTTTGGAATCAAATAGTGCCTCCATTTTTTCAATGCCTGTATGACGGCATAGAATTCCTTATCATGCGTGGAGTATTTTTCTTTTTCCTCATTCAGCTTTTCGCTTAAATATGCAATCGGTCTATCCTCCTGACTTAAGACCACTCCTATTGCAAACCCGCTTGCATCACATTTCACCTGAAATGTCTTTTGAAAATCCGGCAAGACCAAAACCGGTTGTTCTGTGATCTTCCGTTTCAACAAATTGAAACTCCTCTCAGCCTCTTCAGTCTAGTGAAAAGATTTATGTCTTTTCTTCACTGTATCCATCATTGTTGCACTAATTCCACTGAAATTCCTAATGAATTTTCGGTAAAAACTAGCCAATCCGTGAAAGCTTCTCACCTCAAATATGTTCCTCGGTGATGGCCAATTCTTTATCACCTCCACCTTATCTGAATCCATCCTCAACTCATTTGTCGAAATAACAAATCCCAAATAAATGAGTTCTATCTTCATGAATGAGTACTTCTTCATGTTTATCAACAGCTTCTCTTGCTGTAACCTCTTCATCACAATGGCTAAATGCTTCAGATGTTCAGCCTCTGTTTTACTGAAAATCAGTATATCATCCATATATACGATAACAATTTTTTCAATGAAATCCTTCAGGACTTCATTCATCAACCTCATAAAGGTACTCGGCGCATTTGTTCAGCCAAACGGCATAACAAGCCATTCATACAAACCTTCGTTCGTCTTGAATGTTGTTTTCCATTCATCACCTTCTCTCATGCGAATCTGGTGATATCCACTCTTCAAATCTATCTTTGAAAAAAAATTTGCTCCACTTAAGCAATCCATCGAATCATCCATTCTTGGCAATGGGAATCTGTACCTGATGGTTATCTTATTAATTGCCCTTGAATCAGTGTACATCCTCCAGCCTCCATCTTTCTTCGGACTGAGTACTGTCGGAACAACACACGGACTCAAGCTTTCCCTGACCAAACCTTTGTCCAACAAATCCTGGACTTGTCTTTTGACTTCTTCATTCTCTCGCGACATCAATCTGTACGCTGCTTTGTTTGGTAAACTGGCTCCTGGTATGAGATCAATGTGATGACTCACACTCCTCATCGGTGGCAACGAATGAGGTAATTCATCCACTACTATATCAGCAAACTCTTCCAGCAGTCCCTGAACTTATTTTGGCAAATCATCCACTCTTATGCTAGTCAGAACAATTCTCGGTTTTCTAACCACAAAGAATTGTGGATCCTCCTTCTTCTTAACCTCCGTAAGAAGTTCCTTCCCACTCATGAGAAGTATTGTGTTGCTTGCTTCCGCCTTCACCTCCTTATCCTCAATTGGATGCAACATATGGGTTCTCCCATTCTTCTCCAGGGTGTATGTGTTCATCCTCCCATCATGAATCACATTTCTATCATATTGCCATGGCCTACCCAACAATAGATGACAAACATCCATAGGAATAACATCACAGAGTATTTTATCATTATACCCTCCTATTTTGAATTCAACCAAGCACTGTTTAGTGACATTTACCTGATGTCCCTTCTGTAGCCATGAAAATTTGTATGGACTCAGGTGATTAGTCGTCTCCAACTCCAGCTTCTCTACCATTTTGGTTGAAACGAGATTATCTGTGCTACCGCTGTCCACAATGACCTTGCATACTTTGTCCTTGGTCTTGCAAGTTGTTCTGAAAAGTCTGGTCCTTTGGACTGAACTTTCCACTTCTTTCTCTGGTGTCAAAAGGACTTTTTGCATTACCAGCGATCTTCCGCCTCAACATCTTGCCTCTGTGCCTTGTTGATGTGAGCTTCTCCAGTTTCTTTCTTTTTCTCTGGACACTTGAATGACCTGTGCCCATTCTTTCCACATGTGAAGCATGTAATTACTCCACTTCTTCCTCTTCCTCTACCTCTGGTACGAGGAAACATATTTTTATTGGCATACCCTCCTCTCTGCTCAGTATGATTCCCTCTCTGCTTAGCATGTTTCCCTCGCTGTGAACTTCCACCTCTCTCTGTTCTAGTCTGAGGCTTTTTCCAGTCGTCCTTGGGCTTATGGTATTTATCTTGGGAAACCGATTTGCCTTTGGGTTGAATCCTACCTCAGCCTCGCTGACCTTGCTTACGGGTCAGCTTCTCTTCATCTTTCAAAGCCATTTGATAGGCATCCTCGACCGTTCGGATGGTTTCCATACTCATCTCATCCTGGATATCATACCTCAGACCATTCATATACCTGGCCACTTTCTCATCATTGCTTTCGTGATGACCTGCCCTGATATTCAACCTGTAAAATTCCTCAGTATACTCTTTTACTGTCATCAACTTCTATCTCAGGTTCTGCATCCTCCTGAACAGAGTGATTTGATAATCTCTAGGAATGAATTTTGCCTTCATCTTTGCAATCATCCTGTCCCAGCTTTTGATCTTTTGCTTGCCTTGGCAACGCCTATCTGCTTGTAGTTCATCCCACCACAAGGCTGCATGTCCTTTTAATCTCGTGATGACATGCCTGACCTTCTTGTCCTCTTCGATATATTCATAGTCGAAGTAAGTGTCTAGAGCTCTAATCCAATCTAGAAGCTCTTCTACATCTAGATTTCCTTCATAAACTAGAATGTCCATTTTTACCTTGGTGCTCATTCTTGCAACAGCTTTGAGTAAGCGCTCATTTGCTGCATCTTCTACTGGGATTTCTTCTTCTCCATGTCCAGCATCATCTTCATTTTCGGATTCACTGATATCTCTTGCATCAGCTTTTCACCTTTCTCTTATCCCCATATCCACATTCATAGAGTGTAAGTTATGTAGTTCTCTTTCCACTTCTAGATTTTGCACTTGCCTACCCCTTCCTCTGGGCGTTTCACTTTCCTCCTCTAAATCGGGTGATTGTCTATTTCTTCTCCTCGGCGGCATGGTGAATTTCTTCTTCCCTGCTACAGAAAGCAAAGAAGCTCTTCTTGCTCTGATACCATGATGCAGGCGCACCCACAGGCACGTCCGCTTACAGGACCTTCTCTCCTTCCATGGCCCGAAGAACTCAAAGGTTCCCTATTTCCCTATCAGGAAATATTCCACCCACAACAACTCTCCAAAAGACCTCCCTTAACGATCGAGAAATCAGCACTGCCCTTTTCCTTTGTTATCGGGGTTCCCGCTATCGAAAAATTGGCATTTAAAATGTCCAAGCACTTTGGATCGCCGATCCCCAATGCGCTCCTTTGTTGCTTTTAGCCCACCTGGCTAAGCCTTTAGTCCACATGACTGGCTTATATATGACCACAGTCATAACTCCCATCGGACTACAGGGTTTCTACTGTCGAAATGCACTCACCCCCAAGACTCGTGATCCTTCGAACCCCAATGCGCTCTTTTACTCATTAGCCCTCCTGGCTATAGTCTTTGACTCATATGACCATTTACCAGTGACCACAATCTTATCCCCATCGGGGCTACGGGTTTTCAAATGTTGAAAAACACTTACCGATGGGATTCCCAATTTCTCGAATCTCGATCCTCCATCAGGCTGACAACTGGCTTCCACTACGGCGCCTCCCTCCTTTTCTGACGTGCTGATAGCTGGCCACACTCTAGCACCTTCCTCCTTGTCGGGGTTTTGCGGTTCGTGATTTCACGATGCACAAACACTTTGTCACCGGGATCCCTGATATCCCGATGACTCAAACACCGATAGATGACCTCCTTGTCGGGACTTTTCCCGATGACACTGATTTCCTCCACGCGTCCTCCTCTGATGGACAATCCCGATTTCTCCGGGGTTTTCCTGTGGAAATTCTCGATCTTCTTCATTATATCTTATGACATGCATCCCCAAATAATGGATGGTCCAGAGCTTCTTGGGGATTCGGGGTTTCAAATGTCGAAAAACATTTGAACACAGGAATACTGATCTTTCGAATTCCGACGGTAGACCTCGTGCAGCTCCTATCCAATCCGACGGTTGACAGGTAACTGATCAATGATCCACGACTTATGACCCTTGGAGCTTGGACTCCGAACGTGGCCATAACCTCCTTGCTTCTCTGGCTGATCCAACGGCTGGCGGGATTTCACAAATCCTCTCTGCAAGATCCTGACCGTCGATTCCCTCCTTTTGTCAATTTCTTGAGAAAGACTAAGTATTCCTCTGTGAAATTTGTCTATCTGCGGTGCAACTATGCAACGCCTATTTAAACACTCCACAGCATAATTCTTCCAGTGCTCTCTCCAACGAACTTGAAAGCCTTATCCCTCCTGAGCTTTCTCACACTCCAACTTCTAAGAGGGTCCTTGCACGAGCTCCTTGTGCAAATCCTTCCGTAGGACTACTCAAAGGTACTATACCTCTAGAGCTTTTTCAATTCTGAATATTTCAGAACTTGGACCCCCTGCTCGCACTCCTTGCAGCAACCTTCAGATATCCTCAAAATATCTGAGAACTCTTCGACTCTGCACACACCTGCAACAACAGTCCTTAAATGCTTTACTCAGATTCACAATTCTGAGTCTTCACTTGGCCTGCGCACTCCTTGCACGGCTCCTATAACCCAATTTCACTTCTGGGTGAATGAGAACAAGAGTTAACCTATCTGAGCCTTCTTTCAACGCACTCCTTGCGGATGACTTCAACTGCACTCCTTGCAGGAATCCTTGCTCAGACAGAGAAACAATTGAAACTCATTCCTTCTCCCTTCAGGCTTCAACTCAAACCATGAAATCACATACACAGCCTATAAAAGAAAATGTATATCAGGAAGCAAACATTCAAGAGCATAACATCAATACACAGACACAGAGAATAACACAAAATCCACGAGTCTGAATCAATTTCTTCTATTAATTCAAGATCTATACATGGGTGTTCTTCTACAACTCTCTGCTTCTATTCTATGCTCCAATGCTTCTAACTATTCCTAAATTATGTTACAATGCACAATGAGGGTGTCTATATCCGTTTTCCCTCTTTTCTTCTAAAACTGTCTAATCTAGAATTAAAATCCTATCTACCTGCATTAAGTACTATAAATTCCTCCATCTACTTCATACGAGAGCATATGGCTCGAGGTTTGATTACAATATACCAAGGCGCCTTCATTAAATGATCTCATTTATATTTGGCACATCAACTTCAAGGGAAAATTCAAAAATTTGTGTTGGACGCCTTCCATCTGTCTTTTGTCTTCCGCGCTGGCTCTCTTGACATGAGGGATGCTCCTGCATCAAAGATGTCATTTGGAGCATCAACATTTTGTGTGTGGACTGTTTAAGAAAGGGTTTGGACAGGAGAGCTTGGTGAAGCTGCTGCACTACATCCATGGATGTAAGTAACACTTTGTTCTCATCAATATAATCAATGCTTGGCCTGTTTCTTTCAAACTTGTACTTGTTCAATATAAGTTTGTCTGTAGTAGATGGATCTATGTTTTAGCTAATATCAGTAGAGTAGGAGTGTTTTTTGTAATTTTGTTTGTTTTGCAGAACCTAGCAATGAGCTCAAGATCAAGGCTCATCCTGGACCTTGCAGGGACAAACGACGTTCATAAGGTACATGCCTTCCTTCTTCTCTTTTGTTCATCAGCTTGATTAGATCTAAAAGGAAGTCAGTGTCCATGTTAAGCACCTTCTGTCTTAGAGTTAAGGGTCTAGCTCTCAAGAGGAGGTCTACCTGTCTGCAGGGAGATTTTCCTACAACAAAAATTGGCGACTCCACTGGGGAGCGAATCGAAAGTTTCAGTTTTGGTTTTCCTCACAGAACTTGTCTTACCTTTTGTTTTCTTTAGACCTTGTTCACCCTGTATGTCTGATTGAATCCTTATTCCATCACATTCATTGTGATTGACAAAGTTTGTCTGAGTTTTTTGGTTTTTTTGACAATTTTCTGGGTTTTGAAGCCTCGAGCTCCCCTGCCCATGTTAGCAGAGCGCTGGAGCTCCCCCTTAGCTTTGAATAGAGCGTTATAACACTCTGGTGTCCTTACACCAGAGCGCCACCCTTTCCTCTGCAAAAAACCTTCCAGATTTGTCTTTTTTGAAGTCCAGTCTCTATTTTTTCCCTTGCTCAGCTTCTTTGTGCTTCAATACTTCTTCCTATTGACCTTTGACACTCTGCTTTCTGAGAAATAAGAACTTTGTTGTTCATATTTTGTGACCTTCTTCCTTATTTTGAGTTTTTTATCCTATTGAGAACTTGGAATCAATCCACTGCTTTCTTCTCTCTTCTCTGACTAAGCGGAAACTCTGGTGAAGGACATCAAAAATCTGTGAATCATCTCATTTGGTTCTTTGAGGTCATTTTTCTTAGCATATTTCTTTTGTGTGAAATTCTTGATTTTCTTTGTTATCTTTTGTTTTCTTTTTTCTTCTTGTTTCAATCATAGTAAGAGGGTGTGTTGTTTGTGCGAAATATGCTTATGCTTGTCCGAATCTCCTTGATCTGAAAGGGTAGTTGGTAGGAGACGTTTTGCATTGAATTCATCATCCTTCGCATACAAACAACAAAGATACATCTTAGTGATTGGTTTTCATATTAGAAGGCATTTCTGAAATGATTTAGAATTACATTGGATTTGATTGAGAACAAATTGATTGAGGACATTATTTATTAGTGTTTGATAGTGAGAACAACTCTTCCTCTCTCCCTTAAATGGGCATTCATTGAAAAGAAACGATTTCTTATCATATTTTATGAATGTCTTGGGAATTGATTCATCATTCCATCAGTTTCACTTTCATACACCCTTTGAGTAAAGAACAATTGTAAAATGAATGCTAATTAAAAATTATCTAGAACGTTTTTTACTTTTAGGATCTTCCACCAACATTAAACTAGGGTTAGCACTTTGGATTAGGCTGTGAGTACAACTCTCCAAAGTTTTCAAAACAAACATTCGCATCCTAAGCTAGGGAGAGTCAAATCCAATTGTCGTATCAGTTTTCTGGGATCCCCCTCTCACACAGGGGTTATGCACGAGGTCACATTCGGGTGAATTACAGAGATTATCCCTCCATGGTTAACCTGTTTGTAGTGGTCGGATCGTATATTGGGGGTCACTTGAAGGTATACCCACAATTATGTGTGGGAGCCTCTCGGGTTGATTTCAAACTTGTTATCCTGCCCATACGTTTTGGATCAGACTGTCGACTGTACTTGCCTAGGGACTCACTGTGAATTGGTGTCTTTAGTTGCCATAATATTTAGGTACTTACACAAGGTGATGGTGAAGGGAAGTCTCACTGTACCTGGAACAAACATTGGTCAAACTCACTCGGGCTCCTTGGAGGGTAAATCCACAATTACTGCATGGAAGCTTGCACCAAGGTGAAAGTCCATTAAGCATATCGCCTTTGTAACTATTCCACCATATCCTAGCCCCTTCTTGACTTGATCACATGACGTTGGATTTCATCACCAACTAGTACGATTATCGAGATAAGTTTTGTTTGCTTGGTTGATTCCTAGATTTTTTTTAGCGTATGTTGTTTCTTTTTATTAATTGGCCCTAGATTTTTAGTGTGTTCTGTTATTCTCCAAAATTGAGCCTGTAGATGATAAAGGTCTTCATCGATCACGTAGGATGCAAGGGCTGCCTCCAGAAGTCTATCAACCCTTACCTCCTAACCCTCCAGAAGAAAACTACCATAGAGAGGTAGAAACTCTATCTGACGTTGGAAGTGTTATTACTCCTCTATTAGATAACTTAGAAGGCGCTTTGGTTACGGTTGAAAATCCCACTCCTCACACTACATCTATGTCAGTAACCCCTCTCGAACCACTTTTTCTTTGTTTAGACTCCCCTGGGAACATCATAGACAAAGAGGTCCCATGATTACTGGAGAGAACTTTTACCAAAACATATATGGGATCTACAAAACCAATCTTTCGTTATGAGTATAGGACTCTTCTTCATCCTAGCACCGCAGTAGATACCAATCCCACACCTGCTCATTCTGTATGGAGGACTTCATCAGGACATGACCTCTATGAACATTTCAAATCCTTTCGACAACCCTTTTATCCTCATGATCCTCCTGGTGAGACAGGACCGTCCGGTCAAACCATGAGTCACCCAGTCGATCAGGTCATTAACCCTATTATTATGTTAGCACAAGTCCATCCCACTGCTGGACTCATCCCCTCTGCTCATCTCCAAAGCACTTCAATCCCTAACCCCGTTTCTACAAGATTTTACTCTACAGCTCCACATGTTCCACATGATCCTGTTGGGACATCTTTTCAACCGAGAATGCAGACCCATGTTGGCCAAACACAACCGGATGGAGGGAAATCACCATCTAATGAACCTTTCCCCCCTAGAGGACTACCATTCTATGGTGGGCCTACCCCTCCCAGGGGACATCCCCCTTTTCATGCTCCTCCTGGAGGGAAACCTTCATTTTCCAGTCATTCCCCAATCGTTAATCAACCACTGGCAAGGGGGAAACCTTCGTTTGCTGGAAACCCTTCACAATCCTCGAGAGTATCTTCAGGAGGCACTTTTATTCAACCCCATGTTGGGGGGCACTCGTATCATAACCCACCAGGAGGAGTATCAAATCGTGTTCCTTCCGGAACATCTTACGGACAACCTTATCTGGGTGGCATCCCAAACACCACCTGGAGTTCTCTGGGACAACAACCTTATCTTCCTCATGGGTCTAATGTGTATCCACCTCCAGGATCTACTCCTTACCAGCCTCAATGGAAAAAATTTTATCCTCCTTATGGGCAAGCAAATCACCCGGCCTATAATGCTCAAAACCCATCGGGTTATGCAAATGTTTCTCATCCATCATCGAATTCTACTTATCCTGGCCAGCAAACACCGCATGTAGGAGGACCTACTAGTTACAACTATACACCTAACCCAGTTTATGGTCCTACTGGTGTTCCTATGCTGCACCAGTATCATCCACAAATTAACCAACAACTACCTTTCCTTACGACTCTGGATCTCCCAGACTTGTCTCGGTTAACTAATGATCCTATTTTTCATTCACCGGTTTGGCCAGTCATTCCAACTAAACTTCCTTCTGATATTCCAAAATTTGACAGAAAATCTAGAAAAGATCCAAACAACCATGTGATGACTTTCCATTTGTGGTGTTCATCAAACTCCCTCATGGATGATTCTGTACGTTTGCGTCTTTTCCAGTGAACACTTACAGGCTCAGCAGCAAAGTGGTATATTGAACTACCACGTGCTTCTTTTCATAATTTCAATTCCCTTGCCATGTCTTTCCTCACGCACTTTCAACTACCTATTCGCTACGAGATGGGTATTGAACTCTTGACCTCTCTTCATCAAATTGACTCCGTGCATATCTATGAACATATTCATGAGTGGAGATGATGACGAAGGATGATCAAGGTAATCATTCCTAACATATTATTGGCGGAATGGTTTACTAAATCACTTTTACCCCCGATCGCACGTGATGTCACTATGGGTGGCACGATCACTGAGGAAGAGGCCATTTCCCAAGCTCAGTACCTAGATTTGGTTTATTCACAATCTGGTACTTTGTATGATTTTCTTCTGAATGATGCTCTAGATAATACCGATCCATTTAAGTCGTCATCCTCATCTCATGCGGATGGTGTTATCGATGTCGTCAAAACTCAATCTACTTCCCAATAGACCACACTCTCCTCTACCTCCCCCCAAACTCAGATCTCTGAGGTGAATGCAGTTCAATCTGCCCCTTCACAACAATCCGGAGGTAAGAAGAAGACAAAGAATAAATCAAAAAATAACAATGAACAACCAAAAAATTATTTCAAACACCTGCTACCAAAAATAAAACACAACGAAAACTAAAATTCCCGTGTATCATTTGTGGTGACGATCACTACACTCGATACTGTCCACTTCGCAATTAAGTAGCCAAAATTTTCCAAGGAAAGTCACAACCCACTGTGCTTACTCAACCTTTTCCACAGCAGCAATCCATGGTTGCTCAAACCCCCTCTCATGGGGGCAATTATAGCCATCCTAATGATGAGGCCTCGTCTAGTGCACATATTTATATGTAAAATGGGATTAATTTGAACACTCTCTCTAAGACATACGACACACTAGGTAACCCTGACAAAGGAAAAGACACTAACGGTACCAGTACTTTACCGGATCCATCATCGTTCTCCATTAGTCTTTCATCAGTTAATCCTCCATATAGACCACTTCAGATTGAGAAACCTGTGTGTGACTCTATCTTACGCCCTCCTAAGAGCACTATACGGAAATCTACCTTTGATCCTAGTTCACGTGCCACCCAGAACTACAACATTGTTGAAGATTTGGCTCACGCACTTTGTGTTATGTCTGCATTAGAAGTTCTATAGCACTACCCCAGTCAACGTAGAATTATCTTGGCCACTATTTGTGTTGTTTATCCTGAGTCATCCAACCATATCATGTTTAACCTGGACAATTATGCATCTTGACTCTCCCACCAACTTGCTTTCCAAGTTGATGTTGTTGTTCACAATAAAAAAATACACCGAACTATTATGGGTGAGGGAGCCTCAACTTGTGTCATGTCTTTGGCATGTTGGAAAGGCTTAAAATCACCCACACTTAACAAATCCTCAACCATGTTACGCACCTTCGATGGGCGAGGTTTTCATCCCCATGGGCTTTTACAGTCCCTGCCCATCCAATTGAGTGGCAAAACTGTTACTGTTGATGTCGAGGTGGTCGATGCTCCCCTTGATTACAACTTGTTACTTGGAAGAAGTTGGTTTTATTCTATGACTGTCATTGCCTCGTCGGTCTTTCGATGTGTACAATTTCCTAATCAAGGAAAAATTTTCACTGTTGATCAGTTGGATTTATGCACAATCGATGCTCACATTCCCGCTACCAACAATATTCCTTTCTTGGGAGACCACAAGATCACATATCAAAGCATTGGTGTTGGCTTACTAAAATATTCTAGCCTCATGGGTACCTTCCCTACACCACTTCCACCGACTACACATTATATTTCCACTGTCGATATGATTTCGACCACGGCTTATCAATCTTTGGAATCATCTGACTCTTGGATTGTACCTAGTCCATTGGAATTCGATGCACTAGGTGACACCATGCCACTTAGTCTAGCCGAAACGTCATATGTTTCTATCCAATCCGCTTCTCCCTCGTCGCATGACCAACATCTATTGGCACCTGACGTTTCCTCGATGCAATCACGATCGAGTTCCTTGCCGTCTGCGATCGATTACATTTCCCCAATTTTTTCCTCAGATGAATCTATCATGGAAATGTTGAGCATTGAAAAGATACCTCAGGATGATAACCATCATCAATCCTTTTTTCTTCCCCCTCATGAAGAAATTCAAGAAGATATACAGTATATCTCCCCTCCTGATGTCAATTTTCTATCATCTCCCATACCTTCGACTTCCGATGATTTGGATCCAGTAGTTGACATGGTGATTTCTTCGGTAGGGATATTGGAGCCTAATCTCCTTACCCCTGTCATAGCCCTCGACATGTGTTCCTTCCAGAGTGATTATCTTCCATCCAACGAAGATCTCTTGGGAGCCATGACCGATTTTTGTCCCTTGACATGGTGTCCTTCCAGAGAATTATCCTCTTGGAAGCCATGATCAAGAAGAAGCCATGAGTATAGTTTCTCTTCTCTGTGGAAATCTCGTTAAAAAATGAAATAGAGGTCACGAGCATAGTTTTCCTCTCTATAGCAAGCTCATTTAAAAAATGAAACAACGATCTAGGGATCAAACCCAGAACCCTGAGCATAGTTCTTTTCCTATGTCACGCTCATTAAAAAATGAAATAGTCACCTCTCTTGAACCTTCTTTTCATCCACCCTTCTCCTTTTTCTCATCTAGTAGAGAAATTGGTGACAACCTCAAAGTCGGTGGATGAATTGAAGCTTGGAGGGCATGTCTCTAGCCTTTGATGATCATTCTGGAGTTAAGCCAGTAGCTTTCAAGCTAGGGGCATACCGAGCTTAGTATTTTTTCTTTCTCGTGCTCGTAAATACATGAGAATGCATCCTGGTAGAATTTTATCTCTTTTTCGAACCTGTATGGATACACAAAAAAGGAGCCCCTTGGAGTCGTATTTAAGCTCTTTTCAGACTCTATAAACATGAAAATATTGTCGAGGGATCTTGCCTCCTTTAAAACTCGTTAAAAGGTTTGAAAGGGCGTCTTTCGAGTGGTAATTTATCTCTTTTTTGGCCTCGCGAGACTAACATTACGAAAAAGGACAACATTGGAGTCTTCTTTAAGTCATTTTCAGACTCTCTAAATATGAAAAACCACCGAGTTTACCTTCTCTAGACTCGTTAAACAATTATACACTGAAGGGCCCATATGGGACTGAAATCTTACTTATTCCAGTTCGTTAAACAAAGGAAGAGGGACTTACCGAAGGTGAGTTATATCGAGCATGTGTTACCCTCCTCGAGCTCGTTAAATTACAAAGAGGTACTCATCTATCTGGATGGGGGAAAAATTGAAGGAAGCAAGCCAAGCAGTTTTTGAGAACATTACCAATAACTCTTAGAGTCTCCCTTGAACATGGCACTTTGTCTTTGTGCAGATCTTAATCCGCTGAACCTCTGCACTAAACCAATCCTCTGAGATTTTCTTACTCCTTTGGTTCAGCCAACGAAATTCATAGTATCCACTGCATCATCATGTTTTTGGTCCATGTCATGTTTCTGTTGTTGTGTCTCAGTGTTCAAGGGAAGTATCTGCCTCAAGAGTCATCCATCACAAATATATTGTTTCAATACTCATGTCAGTCCATGTTCATTTGATCTACCAATTACATCTCTGTGTCTATTTCATGTCGTTGATGGGGGATACATCAAGGCCCTCCTTCGACGAGTCTATTCCTGTCGACTTCAACACATTATCCAGGAACTAGACTTAGAAACCAGTTAGTACCTTGCAACCTGCATGCAACCTGCATGCCTCAATGGTAGGCCTCCTCACATCCAATAGTGGGTTTACATAATTGACCTCTGATCGGATGATTCCATGAATGTTCGACTTCAGCTCATCTATTCACATTTGTTGGAATGTACTAGAGTACCTTGGGAATCATTGAAATCAATGGTGATTTCCCTCGCGCTTGTTAACGGTTTACATCATTGACCGGTAATCAAGTGGTTTCTGCCATGTTCGACATCAGGACATCTATTCACATGGTTAGATTCATACTACATCGGGTTCGGTAAGAAGACCCCGGATTGAGTGATCACTCTGATATGTACTTTTCCCAGGTTGCGATGGAGTTTCTCTTGAACATTGACACATATACTGTCACATAGATCCACTTTGTATTGGTCGTGGCTATGTCTTGTCATCTCGTAGATCCACTGTGTATTCTTCATGGCTATGATCAGTTCAAGTCATGGGAGTATAGATCCAAAGTGTATTTTCAGTGGCTATACCTTTTTTTCAATATAATTATGGATCCGCAGTGTATTTTATGGCGGCCATATCTTGCAAGTCTTTATCACCCAAGCATAGGTATGTCTGCCTTGGGTTTGAAACATGTCATGATATTTGTTGGATGTTTGTATGTAGCTTCTATCAGGTTCTTTGCGTCTATACCCTTGCTTTAAAGATTTGTAAAGTGTTTCGGCCAACGTTCTCTCTTCTGACCTCACACTTTAGGGGGCATTCTGTTACACATGAAATTTGCACACCTAGGTACCTCGCCCTAAGTGTCATAAAGTGTCATCTAAGTGTCGCATACACCTTGACACCATGGAATAACCTATGTCACAATCCCTAGTCAATGTGGAGGAGAGATATATTACATGAAAGCATAAATACCAAGTACACATGAATTATTATAAATATTCATGGAAAAGAAATGGATTAAGTGTGAGAATCAATTGCACATAAATTATTATTAATATTCATGAAAAAGAAAGTAATTAAGTGTGAGAATCCACCTCACATTTGGTTTCCTATTTTTTAGGGAAGGTGGAGGATCTTATGGATGGTTGAAATATTTCCTCCTTAAAATCCTTGAGAGATATTTCCTCCCCAGAATCCTTAAGAGATATTTTCTCCCTAAATATCTTAGAGATCCCTTTCTTAGTGGATCTGATGAGAGATCCTCTCCATGGTGGTTAAGTCTCCAAATCCTATATAATAAGGGATTTCCATGGAGGAAGGGGGGAATGGAGATTGAGAATTATACCAAACTTATGATCTCATGAGTGGTATTGAAGGGAGATGGAAAGAATTGTGAAGCATCTGAATTATGATCTCATGAGGAAGATGTCATTTGGAGTATCAGTATTATGTGTGTGAACTGTTTAAGAAAGGGTTTGGACAAGGAGAGCTTGGTGACGCTGCTGCACTACATCCATGGTTGTAAGTAACACTTTGTTATCATCAATATAATCAATGCTTGGCCTGTTTCTTTCAAACTTGTACTTGTTCAATATATGTTTGTTTGCAGTAGATGGATCTATGTTTTAGCTAATCTCAGTAGAGTAGGATTTTTTTTGTACTTTTGCTTGTTTTGCAGGACCTAACAAGGAGCTCAAGATCGAGGCTCATCCTGGACCTTGCAGGGACAAACAAAATTCATAAGGTACATGCCTTCACTCTTCTCTTTTGTTCATCAGCTTGATTAGATCTAAAAGGAAGTCAGTGTCCACGTTAAGCACCTTTTGTCTTAGAGTTAAGGGTCTAGCTCTCAAGAGGAGGTCTACCTGTCCGCAGGGAGATTTTCCTACAATAGAACCTAGCTAGCAAAACAATATCACAAAGATTACAAGAGAGAAAAGAGAAAGAGATACAAGCTTAAAATTGTATTATATGAATGAGTAAAAGGAATAATACACATGATATACTCTACATGGATAAGTAAATGTTCCATAGTAGTGATCTAGAGAGATCTAAACACTCACTGATAGAAACCGAAGTAATATTCCACCTAATCCTAGTTAATTGGTGCATGGAATCATCAGTTAAATGAGTCACGTGTGTGGAGGTGAGAGAAACTAATTCATACACATGATATGCGCCCTCCTTGCTACATGCATGTGATATGCGCTCTCCTGGTGAGTAAACCAAGGTAAACATGCAACTACAAGTGTTAAAACCAAGGTTTCCATGCATAAGTTTCCTCCACTATTCTAACTGAGGTGTAATTGACACTGAACTTAAGAGGGAAGGCACCCTATTTTGTATGAGGTGCCCTAATCTTTAGGGGAATATTATTAGGAGATAATATTTGCATCTATGGAAGCACCCTCAAAATTAGACAATCAACCTTAGGAAAACAATTACCTAGGTGAGTGTGTCATATCTCCAACACACACTAGTCCAAAAGTAGATTGAGGAATATGTACAACCTCTACTTATTTTATTCTCTACTTTCCTTTATTGGCCAAAAATTCTACAAATGTTAAATATCATTGATAGAACTCTTCTTCGTCAATGTGTCTATGGAAAAAGGGATAAGAAAAATGGATTTTGTTTTCCATGTAGTCCTTAACCTTATTGAGTAGATCATGCACTCTAAAAAGTATCCCAATAACACGGTGAAGTGCAAGTTCCTGAGCTATTATTGAGGTCTTTGAAAAATCCAAGTATATATGTTGTGACATATATCTTGAATACAAGGGTTATTGTTTCATCCCTTGTAGACATTGAAGCTAGGGTTTTGGGATTAAACCCTAGATTATAATTCTTGACAAGTGAAGGAGAGGATATGTCTTGCCTTAGAGGGATTTCTAGTGTAAATTTTTCTTGTTGAATCTCCTTGTCATTGGCCAGGGTTTTTATTCATTTTCCCTAACTAGGGTTTTGGAGAGCTAGAGGATTGCACTCGCATAGGGATGAGGCTATGGTATCTACATGAACTTCATCTGTAATATCCCCCGGCAAAGCCCCAGTTGTAATTATGAATTGTAAACATGTTTGTTAGGCTGGTGAGTCGACTTGTAATAAGCTAGGAGGCTTATGTGATGATTAGGCCAGAGAGCCTAGGATGCTAAGGCCAGGAGCCTGTTTTGTATATGTAATTATGAAAAATCATTAATAAAAATTATACATCACTACATGTAGACCCTCCACGAAGAAAGAGTTATGGGGGACTAAGATCCACTAGGTGGTGAAGGGGCTAAGTGTCTAGGAATAGGGGCTAAGCTAGAGGGCTTACCTCTAAAGGAATAATATTATATTATTATTTCCTAAAGACTAAGGTTTGAAATTGTTGGCAAATATTGAACAAGCAACAAATGTGTATTGATGGTTGTTGTCATTGATGGCAACAACGGAGTTGGCGTGCAGAAGAGAAGGAAGACAGAGATCCACAACCACAGGATCCCATTCAAATTTCCCGAAAGAACGAGGGCCGTCAGATCAGACAGAAACTGCGAG
>ML827259.1:36456-50530 GCA_009831015.1 Picea engelmannii | reverse complement strand
AAGTGCCAAAATGATCCTTGGGGGAGGGCGCAACTTTCTAGGGTGATAGATAGCTGAAAACACTTGCTTTTTCAAAACCCTAATTTTGGGGTCCGGTAACAGTGACGTTTTTCCTCTTGCAGATTGTGCTTTCTTCAGGTTGGGTCTGATACCATGTTAATGTTTATGCCATTATTATAGTTCTTTTCATTTCATAAGATAAGAGCATAATAAGAACAAGATCACTGAGAAATACACATCCACAAGAGACAGAGCATTTATCCTAGGAAACCCTCTAGGGGAAGAAAACCCAGCAAAAACTTCCTTATCATAAATAGCTTATACAAAGCTCAAGAGATAACTCAACCAATACAGAAATTCCTCCTCCAAGAGATGCGCCACCCTTCTTCTCTTCTCACCAAATTGAATTGCAGCTTGCCTCATAAGAGAATGAGCAAGTGAAGTGTATGTTAGAAGTGAGGCGCTAGCCTCTTATTTATATCAATCTGGCACGTGTGAAGAGTAACCATTTGGCAGGGCCGACCTCTCACACTGGGTGGGTAAATCCACCTTTAATTAAATCTGGCCCTCTCATTATAACTGCTGGGGACGACTTCTTATTCTGCACATTGTAATTGTCCGATGACCAATCCGCAAAAGGGGATTTGGTCCTTATACAATTACCGACTTGATTAATCCTCAATGGGGATTAATCTAATAATAAAAATAATAATAATGACATGATTAATCCACAATGGGGATTTAATGCAATAAAAAAATAATAAGAATGCTCTTCGCAGTTACATTATTTCAACATGATCGAGTTAGACATGAATTTATGTTTAAAGTAATGGGACAAATGGGATTTGCTCAAGAGTTCATTCAATGGGTAAAGGATTGTATTGGATCCCCTTGGATTGCCCCACTGGTGAATGGGTGGGAAAAAAGCTTCTTTCAAATCTCCAAAGGTCTGAGGCAAGGATGCCCGTTGTCGCCTCTATTGTACGTTATTCAAGCTTCAGTTTTAAGCTTCGAGTTGGAACATTGCTAGCAGCTCCAATCCCTGGCAGGCTCAAGAATGGTGGCTAACATCAAGGATATAAACCATGCACAATTCGCAGATGAAACCTTGCTTCTTGGAGGAGCAAGTGCCATCACGACAAGGAGTTTTAAAAAAGAAATGGATTGGTACAAAGAGGTTTCTGGCAGCAAGATAAACCTTTAGAAAAGCAAAATTTATGGTTGGAATTGCTCCCCTTTAGAGATGTTGCAGATTATGAGAGTGTTGGAAATGGAAGGGCATACAATTTGGGACTCCTTACATACCTGGGAATTCCTATTTTTAAAGCAGGCCCAAAATCAACCCATTGGTCTCCTCTGTTGGACAAGCTGAAAGATTGCATCAACTCCTGGGGAGCGTCTTGGTTGAACTTAGCGGGGAAGATTGTTCTTTTGAAATTTGTTTTGACCAGCGTCCCAATTTTTCAAAACTCCATTCTCCTAGCTCCAAAAGTAATAGCATGCAAAATAGATGTGTTGCTAAGACGTTTCCTATGGGAAGGCGGAAGAAAAAATGAAAGAAAGCTTCATCTTGTAAGATGGGAAAAAATAAGCAAGCCATTAATGGAAGGAGGACTTTAGCTTCGAGACTTCTCCTCTCAAAACCTCACCCTGGGAGCCAAAATTCTCTGGCAGCTTGTTTCAGGCAAACTTTCCTGGAGCAAAGAAGTGCTATGGAAAAAATACTTTTAAGGCTCCCGACTGAAGTGGTTGGAAAAGCCACCGAAAGTGCTCTGAGGCTCTCCAATCTTCAAGCTATGTCTTAAAGCAATGGTCTTCTTCAATTCTCTCCTTACCTGGATCCTAGGTAACGGAAAATGAATCAAGCTCTGGGAGGACTCAATTCTTGGGGATCCCCCTCTTTACAACCAAGAAGGACTGGAAAATATTAAAAATTGGCTTCTTTCTATAAATTACACCTCGCTGTGGGACATTTCAGTGTGGGATGAGGGCGAAGAAGGTCATTGGAAGAGGTGGGATTTGGGTAACTACCCCGAGGTTTTAACTTCTGAAGCCAACCAGTTGCTAGATTTACTCCAAGGAAAATCTCCTCTCAAAGCTAACTCCAGGGACAAGAGAAGCTGGGGCACAACTTCAGGGAAGTATTCAACTGTAGAAGGTTACAAACAGATCCGAGCATTTCCCAATGTCCCCTCTAATCCAACCCCCTAGAATGCAATTTGGAGTCACAGGTCACTCCCCAAAGTGGACATTTTTATTTGGACATTGGCCCACAAGAGCGTTCTCACTATTGAAAATCTTAGGAAAAGGGGCTGGGAAAGGCCCTCCATGTGCCCCCTCTGCAGAGCCAAAGAAGAGACCATAGACCATCTTTTGCTCTCCTGCCCCTTTGCTGTAGAGGTCTGAAATCTTTCAGTAGGACTTGACTTAGGCCATCTCCCTCCTCCGGCAAGCACTCTTGATTTGTTGATTTCTTGGTTGTCCCTTTGCCCGTTTCAGTTGAAGCAAAAGGAGCTCCTCAAGACTTGTTGGGCGTGGCTCCCAAAATTTGCTTTTTGGAAAATCTGTCTTGAGAGGAACAGGCAAATCTTCTGGGAGAAAAAAAGCACCCCTGCCCAAGTAACTCTAAAAGCTAGGACCTTGTTAGGAGAGACTCTTGCTTCTAGGCCCATTATCCACAACAAGTCTCGGATGGAGGTGGATGAGGAGCATTGGCTCAATCAAGGTGTTTGTCACGAATAACCAGCATTGCACAACTCATTAGATCATCTAAAAAGAGAGCTGGGAAATTCGCCTCAAAGAGCAAGACTTCATCAAATGGAGATCCAAGCTTGAGAAACACTGTCGTTTCTTCGACGGTGCATCAAAGGGAAATCCTGGGGCGGTAGGGGGTGGAGGGATTCTTATGGAACCTCAAGGACTGATGGAAATATCATACTCATGGGGCTTAGGAACTGAAACTAATAACAGAGCATAAGCTCTTGCCCTGCTGTAAGGAATCCGTCAAGCAATCTCTTTGAACATCCAAAACCTGGTGGTATTCGGAGATTCAAGGCTAATCATACAAGCTCTTCAATCCCGAAAACTTTCAAACCAAGTCAATATGAACCAAGTGCTCAGGAAAATAGAGTTGCTTCTCTGTAAATTCAACTCAATTCGTTTCTTCCATGTCTTGAGGGGATTAAATGCACAAGTTGATCTAGAAGCCAACAAAGGCTCTCTCCAGGGCACAGGCGTTTTAACAATTAATGGGAGTGTTACTCACTCTCAGGTTCCCTAAGATAGTCTTGCCATATGGGACCCCGATCACTGAGGCACGAGCTACCAAACGGTTGGGCTTTGACTGCACCTATCGGTCCTCTTAAGGAAAATATTCTCAGGCCCATATCACTCAAGTGGCTTGCACTGCAGTCACGAGAATTCACTTCGCCCGCTGGCCATTCGAACAAACTCAGGGGATGGCCATACCCATTCCCTAGAGTCAGATCTATTGGGATCCTCTCTTGTCACGAGGAATCCAAAGCTTGAGCCCTTTTAAACAGAGCCAGGATCCACTTCTCTCCATTCAAGGGAACTTAAGATATCCTGACGTCGGCCAGCAAGCTTTCATGGCTTCGAGCTCTACTCCAGTGTCCTTGGAAGAGAAGATTGAAAAGCTACAGGCGAAGCTCAGAAGAGTGAAGGTGGTGGTAAGAGAGCACTCAATGTTGTTGATGGGCATCGACGAAGGGGGAGCCAAGAGGTGCAACAATCTAACCAAGGATCTCATCTCTCTCAGAATGAAACTTACTACCTCCACAGAAGAAAAATTCAAGGGACAAGGTGAAGCTCAGGAGAAGCTCGAAAAAAGAATCAACAAGATAGAGTCTATGGTCTCCAAGTTCACTGAAAATTGGCCAAATAAAAAGGAAGAAGACCGGAAAATGGACGTGGACTAAGCTGCTCCAGTCATATTCTCCAATGAACACTTCTCTTCTCTTACTTCCCTTCTATCCTTCGTCATTTAATCTTTGTATTCCAGGCTCTACGCCAAGCTATCATAATGCAACTATGTGGGCTATTCTGGTTTTAAAAAGCCTGTCCCACTCTGACCTGATTAAGAGAACAACAAAGTTTTCCAGTTGTAATGTTCTCAGTGGTTTTATTGCCGGCCCTTAATATAAATCCTCTACCCGTGTTTGTGTAAAAAAAACAATTGGAGAAAAATGTAATTCATCTAAAAAACATATTTCATTACACATATCTTGGGAAGTTTGGGAATCATACAAGTTGTCGTTTTGTGAATTGATACGATACAAAGGAAGATTCCTTTGGTTGTCTTGAGCCTATCTCAATTGTTGTTTCCCATGTTGATTGCCATTGGAACTCTAATCGTTATTCTTATGGAAATTTTGATGACTAACGGTTGAGCTTTAATAATTTTAGATAGTATTTTGTGAGTTGTTGGGGTGCTTGTGGGTAGATGTTTAAGATCCGGAGAAGGAAAAGAGATGTACTGAATAAGCACAAGAAATGTTGGTTTAGCCTTCTTTCTCTTATAGTTGCTTCTAAGTGGAATTTAATTTCTCCTACATGTTTCACTAGGTGGCTATAGGGTCCAAGTTACATAGGATTTAGGCTTATCATCCATGTTAGCAATTATTTAGTGCATATGAGCTAAGGGCATGGGTATGTAGGGCTCAAAATTAGGTTAGGAGAAGAAATTACAGTCACTTGAACCTCTCACAAAGCTTGAGGAATATTAAGTGGGTCATGGTTAGGCTGTCTTTTTTATTTCACGAGACAGGTCAAGAGGGTATCTCTATCAAGTATTGCAAACTTCTTCATTTTTCATTCTCTAGTGCATCTATATAACTGTAACACCCTTTCGACAATTTCCATGGAAATATCAGCCTATTTTTGTTTATCTTTACCAATTGCTTACACTGGTTATGAATTTAGAGGATTCCCTTATCCCCCCATTTCACGTTTCTTGAGATACTGCCAACTATTTTTCAGCATGTCTCTATAATAGTCAAAGGGATGAAGTGTTAATTGTTCTCAACTTTGACTCTGCCTCAAGGTCTGTATTTAATTCCAAAACATGTTGCAGATGACTACATTGTTTTTTAATCATTATACTCTAATTCCCTATTCTTGCTTTCTTTTTTCCAAGTTATATAGGGTATAGGATTTTTTATTTCACGAGATAGGTCAAGAGCGTATCTATATCTAGTATCGCCAACTTCTTCATTCTTCATTCTATAGAGAATCCATACAACTTTAACCCTTTCAACAATTTCCATGGAATTATCAACTTGTTTTTGTTTATCTTTACCAATTGTTTATGCTGGTTATGGATTTAGAGGATTTCCTTATCCCCCATTTCACATTTCTAGAGATATTGCCAACTATTTTTCAGCATGTCTCTATAATAGTCAAAGGGAGGAAGTCTTAATTGTTCTCAACTTTTACTCTGCCTCAAGGTCTCTATTTAATTCCAAAATATGTTACAGATGCCTACATTGTTTTTTGATCATTATACTCTAATTCTTTGTTCTTTCTTTCCTTTTTCCAAGAAAAAAAACACAAGTGTGAATGAAAATTACATGCTTCAAGTGCCAAAAAAGGATACATAACTTGCATAGTTTAATCTTCCTATGGCCAGGATCAACCAGAACATAGCGTTTCAGCCCAGCTATTCAGTGGTGTAGTTCTAAAGATATACATATAACTGTCTCAAAAAAATGGTCAATTCAAAGCCTTTAAAAAACATAGGCTACATTGTTTTTGATCATTATACTCTAATTCCCTATTCTTGCTTTCCTTTTTCCAAGAAAAAAATGTAAGTTTGAATGAAAATTACATGCTTCAAGTGCCAAAAAAGGACACATGACTTGCAGAATTTAATCTGCCTATGGCCAGGACCAGCCAGGACATAGTATTTCAATCCAACTGTTCAATGGTGTAGTACCAAAGATATACATGTAACTGTCTCAAAAAAATGATCAATTCAAAGCCTTTAAAAAACATAGGCTACATTGTTTTTTGATCATTATACTCTAATTCCCTATTCTTGCTTTCTTTTTTCAAAGAAAGTGAATAAAATTAAATGCTTCCATTGCCAAAAAAGGACACATAACTTGTAGAATTTAATCTGCCTATGGCCAGGGCCAGCCAGAACACAGGCTTGCCAGTAAACATATATAGCTTAAACATATAAACAAAAAGAGATAAAACACATTAAATACATATCGCTTACCAACTCATAGAGAAGAGGAAGTGATGACAGAAACGCCCTCATCATCTTCTTCAAAGGACATGAGACTTGCATCCAAATGTCGGCCTTCCTTGGAAACCCTATCAGCATCCTGGTTCAAATTTCGATAAACATGAGTAAAAGTGATATGCTCAAAAGAGACAGCTACCTCCCACAATAAATCACCCATCGACCTTAGATGAATATTGTGCAAATAACCAGACTCCTTCATCCAATTTATTACCAATGAAGAATTATTGAAAACTTGCATATTCTTAATATTCTGGTCCTTTGCACATTTTAATAAAATCCTTAAAGCCTGGAATTCAGCATAGTTGTTAGATCTCAGACCATAGTTATTAGATCTCATACCAATCCATGCTTTTAACTTTATGAAATGAGAATGTTAAAAATATAACAAACATCCCACACTTCTAATGTTGGAATTACGTTTCCAAGCTCCATCAAAGAAACTCCATGGAATAGACTTTTCAATCCTTATCCACATTGTCAATCCTTATCCACCTGGCATCTGGCTGGTTTAGGACTTACTACAGCTTTATAGCTTGAAACTAAAGCACCAATCCCAGATATGATTTGAAAATGGTAGAATTTCTAGCCAGCCAAACCCCCCAACAGAGGGCACAGGGCACTGCTCTAACCTCTTTTAATTCATGTTTATCAAACCATTTTTTAAAACATTCATCAATAGTAGTGCCAGCCTTCATCCTCCTTCCATACCTTTTGAGCACAATAACAGTGGATTAGCAAGTTTGATATGTTTTCCTCAGCAGCCACATAGAGAAGACATATACTTGGACCTGGCCGACCCCTATTCTGATGTTCTCCCAAGTCAAAACCTTATTTTCTAAAGACAACCACATAAAATTTTAAATGCAACTCCTCCCAACCATGCTAATATCTTAATTATTTTTCCTTCCAGTTCCTTAAGCATTGATTTTTCTTCCATAAAAAGACTTGTCTCATTGCTATCTTATACATCTGCAATGTCTTTTTCTGTAGATTTTTAGGTCATTGTTCATTTTTTTTAATCATGAACCCGAGTAGCTATCACTCCTTTCAATTTCTTAAGATATTTTGCAGACCAAAAACTTTCAGAGTCACCCAAACTTGGATCAAAAGACAACAATTCCTTTGTCACCAGGTTTTGAAATTCTTCATCATCCGACCACAAACCATTGAACTTTCGAGGCCTTATTGTCTTTCCTTTCTAATCAAAGGAGAATAAATGCATGATTTGCGGCACATCCAGCATCCACCTAGGACCCGGATTTGTCAATTGCTGAAAAGAGAGATTGATACTAAAAAATGATTGAGTATTTTTGAGATACCAGCTTTTCCAGCTTGATTATTCCACCAAATTAGCGTTATTTTTATAGGCTCCATATCGATAAAACTAGCTCCTTCTATTTTATACCAAAAAAATAGACAACAATTCCTTTGTCACCAGGTTTTGAAATTCTTCGTCATCCGACCACGAAGCATTGAACTTAAAAGGCATCGTGACTTATTGTCTTTCCTTTTCGGTTGAAGGAGAATCAATGCATGATTTGAGGCACCACCAGTGTCCACCTAGGACCTGGATTTCTCAATTGTTGAAAAGAGAGACGGATACTAAAAAAAATCGAGTCTTTTTGAGATACCAGCCTATCCATCTTGATTATTCTACCAAGTTATTCCACCAAGTCAACGTTATTTTTATAGGTTCCATATAAAAAAAAACCAGCTTCTTCTATTTATACCCCCAAAAAATAGACAACAATTCCTTTGTCACTAGGTTTTGAAATTCTTCGTCATCCAACCATGAAGCATTGAACTTGAAAGGATTTGTGGCTTATTGTCTTTCCTTTCCATTGGAAGGATAATCAATGGATGATTTGAGGCATCACTAGTGTCCACCTAGGACTTGGATTTCTCAATTGTTGGAAAGAGAGACTGATACTAAAAAAATGAAGAGTCTTTTTGAGATACCAGCCTCTCCAGCTTGATTATTCCACCAAGTCAGTGTTATTTTTATAGTCTCCATATCAATAAAACCAGCTTCTTCTATTTTATACCCTAAAAAAAAATCTACCTGGGAATCTAGACGAGCACTTGCCTCCCAAATTTCCGCCCAAGAGGGAATGAAATTCAAGTCACCACCTATAATTACATAGTACTCCTTGGTGCATTCCAAAGAGAAAAAATGATCCCAGTACGCCTGCTTGGACGCATATGGGGCATACCAATTAATGAAATGAAATTCAAGTCACCACCTATAATTACATAGTCCTCCTTGGTGCATTCCAAAGAGAAAAAAGGATCCCAGTACTCCTACTTGGACGCATATGGGGCATACCAATTCATGATCGAGGTCTTCATCCCAAATCTTTGAAAAAAACTCTGTCTAGATACCTGAATTGAGAAGTGCAATAGAATTTCTTTGAGTAGTTAAAAGATCCCCATAATTCCCATTGGCATCAAGAGTCAAGAAACCCCAATCCTTCAAAATATTTCACAAAGAGGGTTGTAATCTTGACACCCCGCATTATCCCCTATAAAACAATTACATCCAACTTATGAACCTCAATTAAATGGGCTAAAGAAAGTCCTTTTGAGGGATGACCAAGACCTTGAACATTTAAGGAGGGGATGATCATTTTGAACCAGCACTATGTTGTGTCTTACTCTTAAGGACCAGTGTTACCAATATTGTGTTGTTGAAAATATTGCCAAGGATTCGGAAAATAAAATATCGGAAATATCGGGAAAAAATTGGAAAATATCGAAAAATGTCGGCAAAACTAACATATGAAAAATATCAGAAAATATCTGAAAATATCGTCGGCCCTCCAAAATATGATAATATCACGATGTTGGCGATAATATCATGATGTTGGTAACATTGCCAAGGACCCCATTCAAATATTTTTTTTTTGCTTAACTAATTTCTCTCTTATCTTTTTATTGACCATGTTGCAAATAAGACTCTCCCTGTAGAAGAAGTAGGACCCTTGATTGAGTCCAAATGTAAACCAATACTTGCTGACAAACACTTATTTATTTGATTCCTAGGTCTCATATAGTGTTGACAAGAGGAGGAAGTTTCAAAAACACCCTCCAAATGTTCTTCTCCTTAACAAGAGTCCTCATTGTTTGGTGAGTGTACTAACAAAGATTCCCCCATTACTGGAGATCTTTTCAGTTCATTCTCTTGAAAAGAATAGAGTTTCCTTTCCTAGAAGCTGCTAGCCCTCTAACGTATGTCCAAAGTTGAGTTTTGAGTTGGATCTTTGAGGGGGGAAAGCCATGTCCTCTTGTTTCCCATATCCAGATCAATCCTTTCAGAAGGACAAATAGGGTCTTGAGAAGGATGAATTGTAGTTCCCTCCAACACATGTTGAGAGCTCACTGGGGCTACCCCATCTTCTGACCAAAAGGCTAAGTCTAAATTTCTGAATGAGGCAAAGGGCCATAATCAAAATTTTCTCGAACCTTCGGATTTGAAGAAATAATTTGAGAAACCTTATCACTAAGAGGAGGAAGCTTTAAAAACATCCTCCAAATGTTCTTCTCCTGGACAAGAGTCCTCATTGTTTGGTGAGTGGACCAACAAAGATTCCTCCATTACTGGAGAGATTTTCAGTTCATTCTCTTGAAAAGAGTAGAGTTTCCTTTCCTAGAAGCTACCCCTCTAACGTATGTCCAAAGCTGAGTCTTGAGATGGATATTTGAGGGGGGAAAGCCATGTCCTCTTGTTTCCCATATCCAGATCAATCCTTTTAGAAGGAGAAATAGGGTCTTGAGAAGGATGAATTGTAGTTCCCTCCAACACATGTTGAGAGCTCACTGGGGTTACCCCATCTTCTGACCAAATGGCTAAGTTTGAATTTTTGAATGAGGCAAAGGGCCATAATCAAAATTTTCTCGAACCTCCGGATTTGAAGAAATAATTTGAGAAACCTTATCACTAAGTTGCATGATATAGGGAAACAAGTATGACTTTTCAAAATGGAAATGCATTGGAAACATGAATAAACATTGAAACTTTGAAAGAAATCATTATGAATAAATAAGATAAAAAATTTAAATGATAAACTTTAATGACAAGTAATGTTCCACCCTTTGTTTCCTCCCTCTACCTCAATCCTCTAGGGACATCAACCAACACCATCCAATTTTTATAAAATAACTTAATCCAAGCCTTAAAATATGGTAGAAAAAGCTTAATATGCCTAGTCAATGATTTTGTCTTGAGTGAAGGGTACATTTTTGTGAAGGCCATGAAGAAGGAGTTCAACAATAAACGCCACCAACATCGGGGCACATAAAGGGCTTGGTGATCTTGATTAAATGCAATCTGATACCCTCATATATGATAGAATCCAACAAAAGCACCAGAACTTGTCAATCCTAAAAGTTGTTAAGTCTGTTGAATTTTGAATGGGATATGAAATTCTACTTTCTCCATATGAATTTTGAGGTTGGAACCACTCTCAAACATCCTAAAAAAATTAATGGTAATGTTAAAAATTTAAGTATAAGTTAAACACTTTTACTTTGAAAATTTAACATTACCATTACTTGCCATGCTCCATCTTTTTTTGTCATTCTCGGTCAAAATTTAACCTCTAATTAATGATTAGTTAACCTCTAATTATGGTTTAATTCCAAATTGGTGGGTCACAACGGTGAAACCCATTCAAAATTAGAACATTTTTCTCTTCGAAACTTGTTGTACGGACGATGGTATGGACCAGAAACATGTTTCTAACCATATGAAATGTGTTTCCCATGCGTGGGATGCATTTGTACGAATGAAAATGAGTTTTAGGGCCATACCACACACATTTCTGTGTCTCCGTATTGAAACGCACATGGTACGACCCCCCTCTACACATTTCCTACAACCTTGTGAAATTTCTAAAACCCAGCAAAATGAACCAATATTTCCAACTATATTTCATTCATAAATTATTTCCTAAATTTCTTTTATTGTTCTCTAGTGGCTATAGATAGGTTTATTCACAAAATTTTAAATGCACAACAAAAAATAAATATGATCAATAATCAAGAATATAACAACAATCACAACCATGAGAGAGACAAATATTTTTGGGTAATTAACCCCGGGAAAAACCCAATGTGGGAAAACCCGTTCTTCTGTTTGTGGAATTTGATTACGCAGCATAAAGAATATAGAGATCTCTTGCAAATGGATCGATCCAAACAATGACTAAGTGAAACCCCAATTTTTCCCTTCCAACACACTTGTACTACGACCCTCTCTCAATCCTCTGAACTGAAATGACTGAAGAATGCAGCATGCGTGAGCCTCTGTGCTAAGCGTATGGCAGCCCGCGTCACCCTATACGACGACTCTCAGATTTGAAGGTAACGACCTCTACACAATGTCTTGAAAGCAATTCGATCCTTGCTTGATTTCTTCCCTATCATTCCTGCAATCTTCTCTTCTAGTAAACCCTCAAGCAAACTCCTTCTCCACGTTGAAGTTCACCCTCTCTCAATGAATAATGCTCCCCAACCATCAAGTCAATTTTTTTTATCTTAATGAGCAAGTGAAAACCCTATCTCCAAAGAGATCAAGGGTTGAGATCAATCGTCATCCTCTCAATGAGATGGATGGTCAATATTAAAAAAACCATCACTTAAATTATTTTCATTGTTAACTTTATAAAAAGTGCTCAATAATTCAACATTAAAAAATAACACATTTAAGTGACTTTTTCTAAGTAAACTTTAGGAAAGAGATTAACACATCAACTTGGATAAGTTTCATTCTCCTCTACCATGCTAGGATGCCACACATGGAAAAAGACCTTTCGAGTTACTCTTCTTAACACTCCCTCTTAACGAGGAAGGGATTCTTCACCAATCCCATCTTATCTCTGAATCGAAATGACTGAAGAATGCAACGTGCGTGAGCCTTTGTGCTAAGCGTATGGCGGCCTGCATCACCCTGTTATCGCTCACTTTGTAGGAAAGGTTTAGGTAGCTTGAAGTCAAGGCTCAAACTGGCGTAACAGGAGCTTCCCCACCCACTGTCACCTCAATGGGGAGCTCTTTCTATTCAGGGTGGCTAATCCCAAGGGAGACGTCCCTAGTAATTTGGGGTTCTGAAAGGTCTAAAGGTCTAAAGGATCAAGATGATGGTTTCCTTTCACAGATTACTGCCAAAGAGATAGTAAAAAAGAAGAATATATTCCACTGGATGGCACCTGTTTGCGAGACAAGGCAAATGCAACTAGAAGAATGTGTTGCAGTGGTTAGTACTTCACAATATCAATGACTATCTTTAATACATATGAGCATTAATGAAAGTAATTATTGACGAAGTCAATGATTGCAATGAAAGCTTATATTTTATGTCACTTCTTCAATAAATACACAAGAGATACTGACATTCAATGTATAAAATCAATCCTTATTATATCACAACGCAATAAATATGCTGACACACCAATATTGTTGTTGCGTCACTATTGCAGATTTAGGGTGATGTCAGCCCTAGTATTAGGTCAACTTTTTGAAGACAATGAGAGGAACGTTTTGTCAAACAAGCTTATGAATGCAATCAACAACTCAAAGTCTATTAAACAGGGTGACAATGTCAAAACGTTTCAAGTTCAAACAAGGGTTTTAACCAGTATGACGTCACCTATATTGTTGTTGTTTAGGGTTAGGTTAGCTAGTCAAAGAGGTGGACGTTTTGCTAAATTAACCAATGAAATTTCTTAATTCCTCTATGACTACAAAGGGATGAGTCAGCCGCAACTTTTAGTCCAAACACAAGTTTAAATAAGGCAAGACGTCATCATCAATTAGGGTTAGTCTATACGCTAGGGTTAGTTAGGGTTTCAAATTTAAAGAGTTTGAAAGAGTTGTTTTAGCACATACACCTCAACGTTTTGTTCTTAGACTAGTGCCTTGGGTAAATGGAGTCAAATGGAGAAAGGCTAATGGCTTGGAGAGACTTAAACCTAAGGACAGGAAGGTTAGGTTTGATGGTGCTGTAATGGCAGGGCCACCAAATCAAAACCCTAAGGGGAGGAGGCTCATTCCGGTGTAGCTAAAGCTAGGCCTCATGCTCCTCCCTCTTTCCTTAAGACTCTTTGGCAAAACGGCTAGCTATAAAACATAGATCTATGGCTGAAAAAGTGTTACTTGGGGACAAGGCTTTTCAAACCCTAGAAGGAAAACCCTAGGTGTAAAACAAATTAGGCCTAGGACGTCTTCTCTCTTCAATCTATGCTTCAAACTAACTCACAAAAAAGAAAGGCTAGTGTACCTATGGCTAGGCTAAACCCTCTTTAATCAATGGCTAAACAAGCTATTATCATGGGGACATGAAGCCACAACCTACTTGTGTGTTGGCTCCCTAGGGTTTTAGTGATTAAGCAAATACTAACAATGTAACCATACAAGTAAGCAATTCTACCTACAACCATTCAATAAAGAAGTTTTGCATGCAAAATGTACTTACAAATCAATCAAGAGCCAAATCAAACCCTAGTTGTAACACCTTCCAATGATAAAAAGCACCATGCATATGCCAAAGATAATCCTCCAAGTTTAGTGCCTCAACTCCAAAAGACAAAAGTAACCAAGACAAGAGCTAAAAGCAAGTCTCTCCAAGAGAGTAAGTTGTGTTATTCTAAATGAGGCTAAAACATCCTCAATTTATATCATCCTCATGACCTTTAATTACAAAATAGGTCATTAAAAACAGCCGACAAGGCTGACTTAACATTATTCAATTATTTGTCACTTAAAATGCTAAAAATGTCAAAATAGAGCTAAAATGGGAGACGTCAG
>ML827259.1:17951-35760 GCA_009831015.1 Picea engelmannii | reverse complement strand
GCTGCTTTTACCCCCTGGGCCTTTAGCCCCTTCTTCCCACAAGACAAAGTGTACCCTGAAAGGTCATCCTAATGGCCAGACTAGGGGAATGGGATGGATGAGCGGGGTATAAGATGTAAAAGTGATAAGATGGTGGGAGTGGATGATGGCTCTGCAAACCCCCCTTGGTGGCTAACCAAAACCCATGAATACCAGCTCACTAAGTTACCCCATAAATCACCCCAGCAATGGTCAACTGGATTAGTGTAAGATCCAAGCAGTCATCTGAAATGAAAGGAACCTAATGCATATATAAGAAAGTTATAACGATCAAATATGACACATACCATGATACCTTGGACCAATTACCTCATGGAGCAAGAGCCCTCTCCGATGCAAGCCCAAGCCGGTGGTGATGGAGGCTGCTACTGCTGACAGGACAAGTCTGGCTGAGAAGAAGAAAGATGGGCCCTCCAGGGCCATGCTCAAGTCAGTCTCGCTCTCGGTACTCCATGTCTAGGACCATGTGGGCCTCGAGACATGATCTCCTAGTTATCCCTAGATATTGGGGATAACAAACCCTATACGACGACTCTCAGATCTGACGGTAATGACCTCTACACAATGTCTTGAAAGCAAGTCGATCCTTGCTTGATTTCTCCTCTGTCATTCCTGCAATCTTCTCTTCTAGGAAACCCTCAAGAAAACTCCTTCTCCATGCTAAAGTTCACCCTCTCTCAATGAATAATGCGCCCCAACCACCAAGTCAATTTATTTTATCTTAATGAGCAAGTGAAAACCCTATCTCCAAAGAGATCAAGGGTTGAGATCAAACCTCATCCTCCCAATGAGATGGATGGCCAAGATTAAAAGAACCATCACTTAAATTATTTTCACTTTTAACTTTATAAAAAGTGCTCAATAATTCAACATTAAAAAATAACACATTTAAGTGACTTTTTCTAAACATTAAGAAAGAGATTAACACATCAACTTGGCTAAGTTTCATTGTCCTCTACCATGCTAGGATGCCACACATGGAAGAAGACCTTCCGAGCTACTCTTCTTAACACTCCCTCTTAAAGAGGAAGGGATTCTTCACCAATCACATCTTATCTCTGAACTTCTCAAACTTTTGTCCACTCAATTCCTTGGTAAATATATCTGCCATCTGATCATCAGTCTGTATGTAATAAAGTCTCACGACACCTCTCTGTACACAATCTCGGATGAAGTGATACATGATATCAACGTGCTTGCTACGATCATGAAACACAAGATTCTTAGAGAGCTTGATGCAACTCTAATTATCATAGTGAATCATTGTAGCCTCTAGTTCCTGCCTGAACAATCCTAAGAGTAACTCCCTTAACCACAGTGCCCCAGATGCTTCCAAACCAAGGTTGTTGGGAGCGGGGGTGCGGGGAGTGGGAGCGGGAAGCACATATTTTCAAAAATCTCCGGGAGCGAGAGCGTTTTGAGAGTGTTTTTTATATAATACATAAAAATTATATAGTTTGATGCATGTATATATAAAACATGCAAAATGATGAATCAATTGCAAAAAACATGAAAACATAGATATAAGACCATTTAACTAATTGATTAGTGATGATCATTAAAGCATCAACCATTTAGTACACATATAACATCAATCATAAACATTTGTCATCAATAGATTGTAACATACTAACAGACAACATCAACCACAAAATGAAATAGACTCTAGAGCATCATATTCATTACCAAAGAGTTGTAAGATTCAATCAATAGTTCAAATTTCAAACTTCAAAGGTAAATCGTCTTATAATGTTCATAACTTCATTATTTACAAAATAAGCTATAATAAAGAGTCAAGAGTCGTAACTATGGAACTACTAACCATATTTTTATGCTCAAATCTTATCATTTTTCAAATTGAGCTCATTAGGTATATACCAAGTGTGTGACCTCAGAATTACTGATAAAGAAATTTTAAACCATAAGAACCCAAGAATTTCAAAGTGCGGAATCAAACTTGGAAATCATCCATCAACATAAGAAAGTAACAATGCCAAAGCGTTGTTATGTGACAATGCTCAAACCAGATATCTCAACAGATTTAGATGCATTATATGTAAGGCCCGATTAAGTGTCTAATGTTTTAAATAGCGTTGTTTTGTGTGGATAAAATTAACAGATTTAACCACCAAAGTATGAACAAGTCCTTACTTCTGGATTACACCAACATCATTGTGAATTTATTTATGCATTTGTTGATAAATCCAGATTAGGATTTTAGCGAAGTTTTATGATTTAAGCTTGACTCTTCAGGCCAATACAAGAAATCACCGAAATTTAGAGTCTATACTTCTTAGAAATCTTTCATCGTGTATCATTAAGCACGTTGAAAAAATTTGTTGCAAGTATAAACCAATCAAAGAATTCTTCCAACATAATGTGTGGAGATGCCAAGAAACTGTCCACAGACTACTGTAATGGAATGCCATAGTCTTAATCCTCAAGCAACATGATTTGAAATCAGCACAGTTTGCTTAAGAATATCTCAGATTTACTAAAAGACCATGATGTATCAAGTTCATGAGCTGTGTTGAATCTTGTTTGGAGCTGACAAATTTATGTTAAACCATAGAAGACCTTCAGTTCAAACAGAATTAGAATTTGAGTTGTGTTTAGTGGATTAGACCTTCAAATCTGTAATATCTCTTAATTTTCAATCCTCAGAGAACTTAAAAGATGCATCCATCAAGGGATGACATTCGAAATTAAATTGTTTTAGTGTTGTTAATGCAGTGAACAGTGGTTAAAGAAGTCTTAGCATTTACTGCCTGTTGCCGTCCTAATACACACTTGCAAACGTGAGCAAAGTCTAGCTCACTTAGTGTGTCCTTGGAGGCACAATGCTTAGGTTCACAGTCCACATTGTCACCTTGACTGGAACCTCTTCCTTCTAGGCTTACTCCTAGGGAAGCCAAGGGGGGTAGACCCTAGTTACTAGATGTGATTTAACTTTGAAGTTAAATCACATTTTGAATGGAGGTTGGATTAAATGTTTTATGCAACAGAAGTGGTGCATGTTAGAGAATATGCCGAAGATTTAAGAGGTAACTCTAGTCCTTCACTTATGATTTCTTTGTTACTTTATATATATTTGTTACTAGCATGTGGTTGTTTAATAAGTATTGATTCGACCCCCTTTAGCATAAGCCCTAACTATGGTGAGGGAAGACACCAGCACACCATAAATCAGTAACCCTAGATCTGAGTGACCCGGTAGCGCAATGGTAGACCCTTTTTCCTTGTAAAATTTTCCAATTAAAAAGAAACCCATTAAATGTGTTCTCGTAAAAAAATATTAAATTTTAATATTTTTGAGCTTTAATGATTAATCTTTCATCAAAATTTTCTCATGGTAATATGCTAATATGTTTTCCAGACTATTTTGGAGAGTTAGCATTGAAATGGAATCCAGATTTGACTTATAATTGTTTGTAGTTTGATCTCACAATTATATACATTTGGATTTTTTTGTTTAAATTTGACATTTTTGTTGTTTTATTTTGTACAGATCTATATCACCTCTTTAAAATTTATCTCCCATTGAAGGTACACACTCCAGAATCACGGGGTTTCTGAAATGCGACTTGCTTGATTTTCCCTTGTTTCACCTTTGATATAGCGCTCTCGCCAGAGTCACGACCTGCTCAGTTTCCCCTTGACCGCACTCAACATGATGTTTCTTGTAGGATGTTTCCAGGTTGAAGCCAAGGTGGGGCTTCTACCTAAGCATGAAAAATTGTGCCCACCTTGACTCTACCCTGGTCACATCATGCTTCCCCAAGTTGAAAACATGCGTGGGGCTTCTACCTAAGCAATAAAAACAGTGCCCACGCATGCTCCACCTTGGTTGGCATTTTGCTATTAATTATTCTCTTACAAGTCCCATTAGTTTCTTATGAGAGACATTTCATTGTCCTCGGGATCCTTGGGCGAGCATCGAGAAGGTTAATAATGGATTTTATCTTTTGCTAGCTACAATCCTCTGGGCCTTCAGCCCCTTCTTCCCATGAAATGAGGGACAACCCCTTCTTGGTTCAGTACTCCCAAAAATACCAAAAGGTGAGGAGATGAGGGGATGAATTGTGGAAAGTGAAAACTATGGTGGGGAATGGCACGCTGACTTGTCAAGAGGACCTCCTAGTAGAAAACCTATCCTTAAGGGTGACCCACTTACTAGGGTGTAATGTCAACCACCAATGTGAAACAGGGCAAAGAGCATAATGTCAAAGCAAACACTACATAATCAAAAGCAGTAATAGATGCAACAAACTCAAATACCTCAAATATTGAACTGACACTCACCAACATACTTAGCTTGTACCTGATGGAGCAAGTCCCAATGTCTTTCGGAGGCCAACTGATGTGGTGGATACCGTCGTGATGAACCTTGAATTGTTGCGGTGAGGTGGGTCTTTGTCTATGCAAGTGGACACTGCTGGTCATGCATGTCTCTTGGTAGTCGATGTCTGCAACCTGAGGGCCTCGGGACATCATCTCCTTAGTTATTCCTAGGAGTTGTGGATGACACACCCAACCTAATTTATCTCTAATCTGACCTACTTAGCTAACAAAGCCATATAATGTGATTGATATGAACCTTTCTTACTCACATGAGCAAAAGGGATAACTAAGCATTTAACATACAAAAAAGGGGAAGGGTGCAACCTGAAAAATATGATTAGAAACGTACAATGGAAAAAGTGTTAGCTTTTGGGGTTACTCCTAAAGTGCTTGTTATCGCACAATTTGTACTTGCCTAAATCCCAAGGCAAGTGGGACAAGATTGGTGAAACACGGGGGTGACCTATCACTGTCACCTTAATAGTAAACCCCTTTATGTTTAGGAGTAAGATAAAACTACCCCAAGGGAGACGTCCCTCGTGACCTAAAGAGCTGGTGAAACAAAGAAAATATGTAAAGATTACCCCCCCTCTCACTGGTCACTCAAGTCAAGTTGTATTGTTGAGTTTATGTCTTAAGAGATGAAGCAAATATAGAAGTAAAGTGTACCTGCCCAGAACAAGACAACAAGCTTATATATATATGGCAGTTTCAAGTACAAAAATTATATTAATGCTTCAATAGACAATAAACTAATGAAATATGTGCTAGCTGATATAAAAGTACAACAGTAAATAAGTTTACAACAACACTGAAAAATTTGTAACAGTTGGAATAATACTCTTCAGAAAATGCTTTAAAAGACAATAAAAACATGGAATTTAGTATATAGAATGATAATAACTTGTCACAAACAAACTTTTAAGTAATTAGCTAGCAATTAATGTTAAGTATGCAGAAAATTTGCTGCAGTTAGATGGCTGTAGTAGACAATTATAACAGCAACAATAAATTTAGTTGTCTAGGCTAACTTAGTGTTAGTTTTGGTTAGTGAAGGCTTAAGAGCTTAAAGTTTGAGTGTTTTTTTTTATCAATCAAACAAAGAGAAGAGAGACTAGTTCCTTTAAGGGGTTGTGGAGTCAAGAGTTCAACAACATTTACTTGGAGAAACAATGATGATTATACTTGTCTAAGTAAAAGGGAGGATCTTTAGAGGAGTAGGACCTTAAGTCCTTTAGGATCCAAACTATAGGGAGGTGAGCCAACTAGGCACTTCTAGGCCATAGTGCCTTCCTCCTCCTTAGACTATTGAAATGTATTTAATGAAACAAAAACTAGGAAATGGATTATAAAGTGCTATCACTTTAGGGCTTTAGAAGCATGTCTAGGTTAAACCACTTTAGTCAAGTCTAGCAAATGAAGAGCAAAGAAGTAGCACCTTAAGTCCTTTACTCCTAGGGTTTTTCAAGCAAACAATATCATAATCTTTAACATGAATAAGAAAATATACCATAACCATTCAAAATGAAATGACAATTGCAGATTTACTTACTTCACCAATAATAACCAAGCAACAAAACCCTAGATTTCCAATTAACTTCACCAAACAAATAATCCAAGTTGCAAAATTTAGCCTCCAAAACAAGTTTGCCTCAATTTCAGCCAATAAACCCGAAAAGGGAAGCAATTTCAGTACTCTCTTTCTCATGGGAGATTTATGTTGAAAATGAATGTCATTTTTGTGTTTTTATACCAAAATCTATCCTAAAATTAAATTTATTTTAAAATATAAGGATGACCTCAACAATTCTTCCCTTAATTTACAAATTAAATAAATTTACATAAATTAACCCTAAATAAGGTCATGTCAACACTTCTAGGGTGATGTTAGGTCTCCTCGAGGGAATGTTATGCTGCAAGAACATGGCGCCAGGCCTCCAAAGGCCTCAATATTTGTCCACACGTGCAACCATCATCTTCAAGGAACCTTGTCGTCCTGGACTAGAAGGGTGACGTCCTAGCCTCCAAAGGCTAGCGTCTTGGTCTATGGAAGGAAGAATCCCCCCCCCTAGGCTTGCGATAGTTCGTCCAAAGGCAATGACCTCTTCTTGTATCACACAAGCTGGTCATCACTATCATGCCCCAAGCCCGGGGTCTCAACATCCATCCTTGGGATTCAAGCCCTCGTGAAGGTCTGAATTGGTCATCTCCTCATGAATCCTGTCCACCGAGAAAGGTCCTGCAAAGACAAATAGGTACGTCCTCCAGGGGTCAATGAGTCATGAGTATCATAGCAAGTAAATCACATCAAATAATCTAACCACCTGAACATGTGCATCAAACCCCCCTAAACCAAACAAATGCTCAAAGACGTTATACAACTTGCCAAATTTAGCTTTGGGAAGGGTCTCAGGATGTCCTATTGGCTTAAACCCCCTTAAGTCTATGGTGTTTCCTAGGTGGAGCCTAATCCAAGTCATGTAAGTGTATGAAGTGGCATGGGGTAGACCTTTTGGTGCTGGGTGCATGTGATAACAGGGAAATGTAGAGTCTTACTTGTGGGCACCTTTGTGGAGGGTGAGATGCACCTTGTAATGAATGCAATTGTTTCCTAGCCTATTCATTGCAATTTATTCTTTCTTTTGATCTTTTCTTTTGTGCTACAAGGGAATAGTTGAGGGCCACTGTCCTGACTTGGTGACCAGAGGTGACAATGTCATCCACAAAACATTTCACAGAAATGAGAAGGTCGTCTCGTGATGAGGACCCCTTTCTCTTGGCTATGAATCCAAGAGCCACTACCCTAGCTTAGTGACCAGATAGGTAATAATGTCATACCGCTACATGTTGATGGTCATAATAGGTTGGCTCATGATGAGTCCTCCCATCCATCAACTAATACCTTGAGCGTTCATGTTATCTTGTGGGTCCCGGTAATAATGTCATACCGCTACATGTTCATGGTCATAATAGGTTGGCTCATGATGATTCCTCCCATCCATCAACTAATACCTTGAGCGTTCATGTTATCTTGAGAATATTTTCACTGCTTTCTCAAGGATCCTTGGGCGAAGCACCTTGAAGGTTTCAAAATGACTTTTAACTCTTTCTAGCTACTTTTACCCTCTGGGCCTTTACCCCCTTCTTCCCATGAGGTAAGGTACAACCCTTCCTAGTGTAGTGTATCCCAATGCCCAAAATATGGGGAGATGGAAGGAATAAATATATAAAGTGGTAAGAATGGAGGGAACAGACAATGACTCTTCAAAGATCAACCCAGTAGCAACCCATCCTAAAGGGAAATCAACTTACTAGGGTACCGTGTCACCCTCCCAGGTTTAAACAAGGAAAAGAGCATAATTTCCAAGAAAATGTCATGAAATGAAGAAGGATTCAATATAACATGTTCAAGTGCTTCAAATATCAGAGTGATACATACCATGATACTCAAACTCATTACCTCATGGAGCAAGAACCACTGCCACTTCAGGACCAGGCTAGTGTGATGGATGTTGCCGCTGGCAATATGTGGACTGTACTTGAATAAAAGAGGGGCCCTTCGGGGCTATGCTTAGGCCGTTTGACTCTCGACACTCCATGTCTGGAACTTGTGGGCCTCGAAACATGATCTCCTTAGTTATCCCTAGGCTAGGGGATAACATTTGGTTCCAACTCAGGGACGTGCTCACCGTAGAGCGCATGAGAACCTCAACATCTCTGGTATGACTTGTGCCTGCTAAATCTCAACAAACGATATTAGTGACATCTAGGGTGGTGAAATCAATCCTTGTCCATAAGTCATATAAAAATTGAAATAAAACAAATTCTAACCATGAGCATACATATATACAAGTGAGACAAGATAATAAAATGCAACTACAACTATGCTAACATGATATGCAATGGTATGCACAATGGATGTAAATTCCTACCTACCTCTACTTACCTATTGGTTGAATGCTAGGTGTAGTCATATAACCAGTGAAACCATCCCAACAATATCTCATAACACCTGCCTCTATGCTTCATCATAAACCAAAACAATGACAAGTTAAGAAAAAAATAACATGAGTTAGAGCATGTATCATATCATAAGAAATCGTAAAGTCTAGCTCATGGAGGCTGGAGGGAGGGACAAAATTATGCCAAGTTACACTTCTAGGAAAGTGCTCAATCCATCTCAGAAAGGGATTGTGAAAAGTCAAAGACTCACAAGACTGACTCAAAGAGTCTAAAGGTTGGCTAGCTTGGACGTCATCACATCCTGAGGTCTGAGAAGGGACTAGCAAGAACCTAGAGAATGATTGGAAACTTCTTCGGGGAGAGTTGAACGATTGAGATAATAAGCTTCTTATTAAGTCATTCAACCTATCCTTGAATTATAAAAGAAGGATCTGCCTTAGAGAAAACTTGGTACAAGAGACATGTTCCCCAACTGTATCCTTAGTGACATAACGAGGTAAAGTAATGGGAGGGACCTGGACAACCTTGTCACAAATACCTTGGTTCAGGCCAACAACGTCCTCACCCTTATCAAGATCTGAGCACAATGGAGGTTGATAATCTTCTTTATAGAATAAATACAAGTGCTCAAAGAAATACCCATCAAAATCCTCAAGGTATGATCATAAATCATTATGAGAATATTGCACTAGGTCATCCTTGGTTGTTTGGAAAATATCTGTCATCATACCATCTCCTTGTTGCCACATGTCAGAATTATTAGTAACCTCATACGATAGTTGTAAAGGCAACATTTGGAGATGTATTTCCATATTATAAATGGGATCTTTATTAGAACCAACCACATCCCATTTTTGTCTCCCGACATGTATGAACTCACCAATATTATCAACCATGCCACTACCTTTATCATAACATGAATGGTTTAGTACATCCAAGGATTCCCTTACTTCTTCACCTTTCGAATCATAGAATAGGGTATCATCAAATATATGAAAAGGAAAATGATTAGCCTCATTCTCTTCTTCTTCTGTAGGAGGGATTCATCAGAGAGAGGAGTACACATTAACACTTCATCATGTTGTTTCATATCTTTCGACTCTCTCTCTTCAACTAGGTCCTCATTATCTTTGGTAGAATCATGGGTAAATTCTTGCTCTTCCTCGTGGGATTGATAACCTCCTTCATAAATCTATTCTTTTGTATTAGAGGGTTCTTGGCATTGATCGTGGTATGCACCGCTAAGATCTTCTACAATCTCAATGGTGAATCCTTCGTCCTCTAGGGCTATTTCGAGATTTTGAAGGGCATCTTCATAAGTCTGGCACTGTGGTTTTACAAACTGAAGAAACCTACTGACGAGATCTATGAAAGAGGATATACCCTTTTCTTCGCAACAACCCTTGATCCATCCTTGTACAAATGATGGCAAGGAAATTATGAACAATTTTATCAGAACATCCTCCCCTTCAAATTCTATTTCACCTATATACTTCAAGAATTCTACAATGTGAGTAATTGGGAGGCTTTTAAATCTTTGACACTTTTTCAACCATTTTATATCCAAATAATGAGGGTATCCTTGAAAATTTTCAAAATCAGTAGACGGATGTACTTGCTCCAAGGGCACCATAATCCCATATCTTGGAAATATCACAAAGTTGAGAGTAAGCTGGCACCTTGGAAAAGGTCAGTGGAGTCACAAAATAACCTCTTAAGGATTATCAAAGGGAGTGAGGGAACCACTCTCAGTGGAGTTGCCAGGTAAGTTTTGTAAGATGAAGGCTTTGAGGGGAAAGACTTACCTAAAAAGTGTCGTTGAGTTATATTGACTCAGTGTTCCCCGAAAATGGCGCCAAAAATGTTATTGCACAATCTATACTTTTCCAAATCCCAAGGCAAGTGGGACAAGATTGGCATAACACGGGGGTGACCTATCACTCTCACCTTAATAGGAAACCCCTTTCTGTTTAGGAGTAAGATAAAACTACCCCAAGGGAGACGTCCCTAGTGACCTAAAGGGCTGGTGAAACAAAACAAAGATGTAAATATTACCCCCCCTCTCATTGGTCATTCAAGTCAAGTGGTATTGCTGATTTTATGTCTTAAGAGATGAAACAAATGCATAAGTAAAGTGTACCTTCCTAGAACAAGACAACAAGCATATATATGGAAGTTTCAAGTACAAAAATGATATTAATGCTTCAATAGACAATAAACTAATGAAATGTGTGCTAGCTGATATAAAAGTACAACAGTGAATAAGTTTACAACAACACTGAGAAATATGTAACAATTGCAAGAATACTCTTCAGAAAATCCTTTAAAAGACAATAAGGACATGGCATTTAGTATATAGAATGATAGTAACTTGTCATAAACAAATTCTGAAGTAATTAGCTTGCATTTAATGTTAAGTATGCAAAAGATTTACTGCAGTTAGATGGTTGTAACAAACAATTTTTTTGTTTGTTTGTTAGTTTGTCTGTGACATGTGGGACTAACCTGTGGCTAAGAAACCGTGACTCAAGGGAATCTAAGCCATCAAAATCACCTAGGGATCACACACGACCTGAGCCACACTAACCCTTAACATGGCTGGATTTTTCGTCCCCGTAGGTTTCAAACCGGTGAGTTTAACATCACAGAGTGCCTTAACAACACACTTCGTCACCGACTGTCCTACACCTCGGGGAGGCTGTAACAAACAATTATAACAACAACAATAAAATTAGTTGTCTAGGATAAGTTAGTGTTAGTTTTGGTTAGTGAAAGCTTGAGAGCTTAAAATTTGAGTGTTTGTTTGATCAATCAACCAAAGAGAAGAGAGACTAGTTCCTTTATGGGGTTGTGGAGTCAAGAGTTCGACAACATTTACTTGGAGGAACAATGATGATTATACTTGTCTAACTAGAAGGGAGCATCTTTAGAGGAGTAGCACCTTCAGTCCTCTAGGATCCAAACTTTTGGGAGGTGAGCCAACTAGAGAGTAGGAACTTCTAGGCCCTAGCTCCTTCCTCCTCCTTAGGCTATTGAAATGTATTTAATGCAACAACAACTAAGCAATGGTTTTTAAAGTGCTAGCACCTTATGGCTTTAGAAGCATGTCTAGGTTAAACCACTTTACTCAAGTCTAGCAAATGAAGAGCAAAGAAGTAGCACCTTAAATCCTTTACTCCTAGGGTTTGTCAAGCAAGCAATTTCATAATCTTTAACATGAATAAGCAAATATATTGTAACCATTCAAAATGAAATGACAATTGAAAATTTACTTACTTCACCAAGAATAATCAAGCAATAAAACCCTAGGTTGCCAAGTAACTTCACCAAAAAAATGATCCAAGTTGCAAAATTTAGCCTCCAAAACAATTGTGCCACAATTTCAGCCAATAAGCCCTAAAAGGCGGGCGGGTAAGAAACTGCAAAACTCAGATAGAAGAACTCCACATCCCCAAAGAATACTGGTTGGACTGGGGCAAACCATGATGGTGGAAATCGATCCGCTCGGGCGATAAACAAGGCATTTATGCTTCGATCAAGTCAAGGTTTTGTTTTAATGGATTGGAGATTACGTTGCTTTTGCTGAATAGGGGCATTCGGGTTAGATCCACCCCTATTATATGCGTATTAATGGGGTTACATAGGACGATAGAGTAGTGGTTCTCCTAAGCAACTAAAGTTCTCAACTCTTCTGAATGCCTCGACCTTGGAGCTATATCTATCCCTATGTAGAGCATTCTATTTCCAAATCACAATTTTATCATTACAACATGCACATCTCATCTACTCATTCATTTATCTATTTCTCTTGGAAATGTTGTTAAGATGTATGTGGTAGGCAATAAGATCTCTATAAAATGCTAAATTCATAGATAGCTATTTTCTCAAATCAAGATTGATATAGTGTAATAACTTGTTGTAACAATAGAAAGGGAAGAATGAGATGGATGTTGCGTATAAGACACTGACAACTATCTGTGGCATAGATAGTTAGTTAGTTCAAAGTCTCTCTTTATGAATGACATGCATTACTATTTCCATGGGACTGGTATTACAGAAAGTGAATCCTACATGGGTTCCTCCCAATGATTTCTCAATGGAGGAATCATCAGATCAATTTGATCTATCTAATCCGAAGATCTCCATCTGATATCTTGGTTCGAGGATCTGGAGATGTCGGTTGAACAACACATTTCAAGAGCACTCTTGATTTTTTTAGTGCCACCCACCCGCCGAATTGTATGCAAGCAACCATTGGCCTAAATCAAATGCATTGGTCGTTCTTGGAGAATTGAATTTTATTAGCACTGGAATAATCCTATCCAAGCCTACCTGTAATAGTTAGGGGGAGTCGGGGAAGGCCACAGTTGGAGCGAAATAACACCACCTTTATGGGAATCACATTTAGGGTCCCAATCTAGAATAAAGTACTTATGTTCGAGGAAGAATGTAATGTTCCCAAGCCAATTTTTCACTGGGAACACTAATTGCTCTCTGTTAACTATTGTTTTAGCTATGTTTGTAGGTTTGCTCTTGGAGTTACGTTTTAGGGTTTGTGTATTCAATTATCTAGCATGCGAACATAGATCTGAAGATGCATCATACAAAAATACAATAGATAGCAAGAAACACTAGATATGGAATCAAACAACACAGATCTGTCCTTTATTTAACTAATATGAGAAACCTGATACAATAAGACTGCATATCTGGAATAATATCCAAGAGATCCTCCAGCTGGAATATGAGCTGCTACAAAATGCTCAAGATATGAATATATAAGCCTCCAAAGGCTGGATACACGTTGAAGACCAATACAAGATTAACTTCTTTCCCTCCAGGGTCAAGTCCAAACCCCCCTGGCTGAAGTTACGCCCTCCTGGATAGCTGTGAAGACCCAATATTTCGGCCCTGCTACTGGAAACCCTCAAATGCCACAAAACTCTGTAGAATGATAGATCGGGGCAAGATAAACCCCCTCTTGAAGTCTCAAGCTGAAATACCAAGATTTACTCTGCAATATGTTGAAACTCCAAACTAGATTGTGCCCTCCTGAACACTACCAAGACCCAATATTTTGGCCCCGATGATAGAGACCTCTAAATACTTCAAAACTCTCAAGAAAGATAGATCGGGGCAAGGTGAACCCCTAGGTGAAGTCTTTGGCCGAGACATGAAGTTTTTCCCTTCCAAACTGAGTAGATCTACTTTCCAATAATGCTCTCCTTCTCTCCAAATCTTGCCAATGTTTCAAAAAATCAAATGGCAAGGATAACTCTCTCAAAATGCACTAGAGATGATGATCAAGGCCCTGCAGATAAAACCCAAGTGTCCAAATGTCCAAAATCCTTCTCAAACTCTAGAATCGAAACTCCCTTCAACCAATGGTGCCCTCCCTTGCTTGGAACCCTGAAAGGTATGCTCTGTTGCTGCCCTGGATGGAGGATAGTAGTTGTAGCTGTTGTAGAATGGTGTGGGTGGAGTATTGCATCCTCGAGACTAATATTGGAACAAGTGAGGTGGGATCTTTCACCACCGAGTTTTCCTCTAGGGTTTGTATTCAAACTCTTGGATCGAAACTCCCTTCAACCAATGGTGGTCCCCCTTGTTGGAAGCCCTCCAAGTTACGCCCTGTTGCTGCCCTGGATGGAGGATAGTACCTTTCGCTACTATAGAATGGTGTGGGTGGAGTATTTCATCCCCGAGCCCAAGCTTGGAACAAGTGAGGTGGGATCTTTCACAACCGAGTTGCCCTCTAGGGTTTGTATTCTCCAAGTTATGCCCTGTTGCTGCCCTGGATGGAGGATAGTACCTGTAGCTGTTGTAGAATGGTGTGGGTGGAGTATTGTATCCCCGAGCCTAAGCTTGGAACAAGTGAGGTGGGGTCTTTCACAACCGAGTTGTCCTCTAGGGTTTGTATTCTCAAAACCCTCAAAACTATTGTGCTCTATAGCCCAAAAACAAAATGGAATAATAATCCAAAAGTGAGTGAGAGGTGCGCCCTTGCCTTTCCTTTATACCTCCAATCTGTTTCTTTATTGAGTTAGTTAACCCCTTGGGTTAACTCCTAGCTTAACCTCCCTTGTTTTATTCTTTCATTGAGTTACTTTTTCTTTTCCAAGTCAACTTAATATTATAATGTTGAGTTTAGCTGATTTTTCCCCATAGTGCATGAGACTATAGTCTAGTGGGGATGACTAGACTACCGAGTCTCTCCAACCCTCTTCATCAAGAGGTGGGGGGGACATTACAAAGAATGGGAAGTAGTGAAAGAATGGCTCTTTTGCATTTACAGCCCCCACCAACAAAACTTTGCCCCCCTACTCAAATGCTTTAAGCCCATCCCAATAGGTTGAAATGAACTTTGCACTTGTATAAAGAGATGGCTACTAACCTATGTGAAAGGGTTTTCATGTGTGGAGAGGAGCATTCACATTGGTGTAGTTGTGGGAGACCACACCCCACCTTCATTGGCTCATCTGTGAGTTTGAAATAAATTTGGAAAAAATAAAGTTGGTTGGAATATAGGGATAAACAAAAAGTGTTGCTCCAAGTGGAGAAGACCAATGAAAAACAAAATTTAGTAAAAATACAAATATGAGAACTGGTAAATGCATGTGATATTAAGTAATCTTCAATTGAATCCACTTATTTTAGTTATATGGGATAAACTTAACATCCATAATATGTGAGAAACCCTGAAGATCAATAGTGTATCCATAATATGTGAGAAACCCTGAAGATCAATAGTGTTTGTCTCATTTTCAAATGATAGTATTTGTCAGATCTCATCCATCTCTACACTAGAAGAGTTGGACAGTGATCATCCACTTCTATTATCAATCAACTTTATATGCCCAGTCCCATGTGAGCTGGAAAATGGATGTTTTCTAGATTGATCTATTACTATTTTGACACAACTAGAATCTTTTTTAGTTTTGAAAGTGAACATGAATGTAGGCTTATCTTTGGAAACTTTGTTCTATCTAGCCTAGGAACTTATGGGATTGAAACACAACTGAGAAGGACTGGCTTATAGTCTGTCCATGAAGTTTCTCTTGATTCATGCCAAAACCACTCTTGTCCAAGCAATTTTCAGTAGCTGTATCAAATGCTTTGTTGATGCTCCTTTATGCAATTATAGCATTTAATCTCTTTGAATTTTCCTTCCAGTTGACACAAACTAGTTGTTTGTTGGTTCTTGTTCCATATCTTTCAGCCAAAAATTTGTAAGATTGGATGTGTTTTTTCCACCTTTCAAGTGAGGGTTGGTTGTTTTCTTTGTTTCGGTGGTCATTCTTAAATCTTGAGGTGTTATAGCATATGGTGTTGGTAAATTTTGAGGAGTTACAGAATTTGGTGTTGGCAACTTTTGAGAAGTTCCAGACTTTGTTGGGAGTCCCACTTTGCCTTGATAGTGATTCCTCAAGTTGAAGTCCCTTGCACAAAAACTGCCAACCAAATGACCCACGATAGGTTTCTTGGAGGAGTGGTTATTTAATCTGCCATTTTCATATTCAACTTTCATATCTATTGATAATCTCTTAATTCCATGCATATTCCTTAGAGAACTCAGCTTTGCAGAACCTTGAGGAGAACCCATGTTCTTGTTGGGAATGTTGATTTGTGCATACCTCCTAGTAACTCTTCAAGCATGTTTCTTAGTAGGAAACACCTTGCCTACCCAATTTCTTAGGGGCACTTTGCTGCAATTTCCAACGGTGCCATTGGAAGACCTTTCGAGATTTCTTATTCTTGCATATTTCACAAAGTTTCTTGAAATTTTCAAGCAACCTTTTTCATAGCTTCTTTTCATCCTTGGAAACTTCCTTAGACATTGAATTCAGCAAAAATTGAGATTCCTGGCCTCTTTAGGCATGGAGATATGCTATCCTTCCCATCAAATCTTCTAAAGAAACATGCATCTCCTATTGCATCCTTAGACGCATCAATTTTCTTTGAATTCAGTATTCTGTCAACCTTATCCCTCTTTGGCACAACCTAGCTTGGTAAGAATTCTTCTTAACTTGTGCCCATATGACCTGATTTTCTTCCAAATATTGAGGGATATTCCTTGTCTTTACCTCATTTTCAATTTTGTTTGGTATTTTTTTTCAGTGGTTTGTGTTGAATGCAAATTCTACTACATATTGTGTAAGACGAGATTTTCTTCTCTATCTATTCAATTCATAGATTAGTGCTATCATTTTTCACAAGGGTATCAACTTCACCTCCAAGTTATTTTGTGTTCAATTTAGAATCATTGTTGATGGCATCTATAACTTTTAGGGAAGTAGAGTCTCCCATAGAAAACAAAGCTTTTTTTGAACATTGCAGGTCTTCACCTACAGTTTGTTGAATAAGGGTCTCTCTCCTTTTCTCGGATGTCGGACTATGTGTTACAAGTTATGACATTAGTGTATTGAGTGCTAGTTGTGGACTCAACATCTGAATTTTCATCTCCTTGGAGAAATTAATATTATCTCTCTTTCTTTGGGTTCACTAACATTATTAATTGCAATAAAAATGGAAACCTCGTTAGCTCTGTTGCCGTCCTAATACACACTTGCTAACGTGAGCTAAGTCCTACTCACTTAGTGTGTCCTCGGAGACACAATGTCTAGGTTCTCAGTCCACATTGTCAACTTGACTGGAACCTCTTCCGTCTAGGCTTACTCCTAGGGAAGCCAAGGGGGGTTGTCCCTAGTTACTAAGTTAATTTTAGAATTAAGTGTTCTAGGAGTTAGTTTTATTTCGTTATAGGCCAAAGGGGAAAACTAGCCTATGATGACAAGCAGCAATGCAAGTGCAAGTCCAAGTCTAAATGAGAGTCAACCCTTTCCCTAAGTCAACTAGAGACTAGTGCCTAATGTTGGGCTATGGGGTCAACTATGTTTGCGGGTGTTTTGTTACAAAGATTAATGTTACTTACAAAGCATTACAAGTTTACAACATATACAAAGATATACAAATCAAATACAAGATATACAAATTTAAGTGTTCAAGGTTTGCCAAGCATGCCCCAATAACACTTACTCTATTGGACTGCCTTCACTGGCTACAATCACACAAACACTCAAGAATCAAGAGAAGTAATGCCTCCCCAAGTGGGATGCTCAAAACTTCCTTGACTCACACCACAACAATGATCAACAAGATATTCAAGATAATTAATCCAATGTATCACACCACCATGAAAAGATAAAGACAAGTAGTTGCAAGTGAATAGATATAGCAATGAAAAAAAATCACAAGTTATGTTTGCCTATCGATACATCTACTTCCCCCAAACAAACACAAGTGATATATGCAACTAAGTGTAATTTCTTAAAGATTTTAATTTCCCACCCCCTAGACTAAGTGTGTGTCTCAAACTTCTCCTTCACCAAATAACTGCCCGGTGCTCAAGATAATGGGGCTACGAGTCCCCACCCTAGCTTCCAAGGTCAGCCCGTCACCACAGTAA
>ML827257.1:12826-23815 GCA_009831015.1 Picea engelmannii | reverse complement strand
TCTTTATATTCCTACTATGTTTAAAATTCCATTGTGTACACCCAAATTCATGAATTAAGAGAAACAATACATAGAACATAATCTTTATAATAATGTAACACACCTTAATCAATGTAATATAATCTAATTTAGAAAATATAAAGAATTATTATTTATGTCATTTATATGTAATAAAAAAATCAATTATTATTTTCAGTATTTATTTAAAAATATATATATTTAAAAGATTTATAAAACCTTTTATATTTAAAATATGCAAAAAAAATTTAATCTTTTAAATTTTTAATAAGCTTAAATTTATTATTGACAAAAATAAAGTGTATAAAATAATAAAAATGAAATTCTACAAAATAACACTTATGGTAAAACTTAGAGAGAAGATAAAAATGGAGATGCCAAGTACTATAGCTCATAAAAGGAAATTTCCGAATGATGTTTCCCTTCTAATTAGAAAGTCATAAGTTTAGTCTGGCTAAGGTAAGTTTTGGTGTAGTCATATCGATGGTTATAAATGGGGTTTTATTGGGCATAGCTTGGTCATACGAAATGCACGAGCTAATAGTTGTTTTTTGCGATTGATTTGGCAGGAGAAAGGAATTGGTTTAAATGATCATGGAAACAAGGTAAGGTTAATGTTTAGTAGCTCAATGGAAACCAGATTTAAGTTAATTCTACAAATTCGAAGAATGGAAAATCTGAGGATATCTAGGTGAGATATTTTCAATTCATTCACTGATCATCGACAGACAAATTGTTCTTTGCCTTTGTTTTTCTTGTTTTCGGAGAGAGGAGGCCTCTCAGTTGTTTCCTTGTCAAAGGAATTGGAATCAACACATCAGAAACCATGGTTTAAATCACAAAATTGTATCCCACCGTAGTTAATTTTCATTTCCTGAAATCAAATTCTGTAACTGTTGATTCTATGTAGCATTCCTCTGAGTTTAGTCAGCTATTTTTGTGAGTGAGTGAAAAATTAAATACAATATTTTCGTGGAGACCCAATTGGGGAATTAACATCTTTCATATATATAATAGAGAACTAACATAGCATAGATTAATATGAATGGATAGGATATGGTGGTCTTTATACTGTGAATGAATTCTCAGGGATTTGAGCTTGTAAATTCCTTGACTGGATGCCAATTGGAAAACATTACTTCAGCCGAGTGGTGATGCCCAACTGACAAAATGATGGGAATAAAACACTGGGAATAGAGTCATTTGCTAACAACGACTCTTAGTTCTAAATGTTGGTGCTTGCATTGTCAAGCTGGAAACAGTGTCTTTAAGATATATGATCTTTCTTCAACCTTATTCATTACTTAAGCGGATGTATACAGCTACCAAAGGGGATGTATACAGCTATGGGATGGGATGTATACAGGATGTATGGGATTTTGTTGATAGAAACGACGAGGAGAAAGAGGCCAATGAATGAATTGGGATATTCCATGCAAGTTTTGGCTGAATTGTTTTTGGAAGCCAGCAAGCCAAACCATGGATAATCCTCTCTAATGTATTTCTATTTGTGATAAAAAGTCGATATAAAAAAATTCAGAAATCTAATTTCAATGATTCAATGGACTTATTGAAGTGTCATTGAAAACGGATATAATAAAATCAATGAAATAACGAAGAGGGAGAAAATGATCAAATATCTTATATAGTAAGTCAAAGCCCAAACACAGTGACTGATCTGTTTGTTCATGTGAAATAAACTTTAAAATAGCAAAAAAGAAATCAGGTCAAATCATTATCATGGATGAATTTCAAGATTTTAATATTCTAATCTGATTACAACACCAAACTAAAATATAATTCTATAGACTCACCGTAAAGACCATTAGCCACATGCGGATTATGTTATGCGGATCTCGTTGCCCCATCGAACTCCATGTTACAGCCACATGTGGATCATTTCTGTACTGCCAATGACGTCAAATGTGTCTCGGCTCTTCCATGGTCTCCCCTCTCAATTATCTACAAACACAAATATAATGTGCATCAGTTACCAGATCTCCCGAGTATGAGCAAACTGTTATGATAGCAATCAAGAAGATCAAACTCTTATGAATAGCAATCAAGAAGATCGAATGAGTTACCAGAGCAAACTCTTATGATAGCACTCAAGAAGATCGAATAACTTTTTAATAAATTTAAACTCTTCCTTCAGTTAGATCAGAGAGCTTTTTACCATCCGATGGGAATATAAATGAAAGCTAAAAATTCAAATCCATCCGTTAGAGTCTCAGTGTAACTGAAATGTCAGAGAAAGTGTAGTTCAAATTTCAGAGATATGATTATATTTTAATCTTTGGATGCTTTTATTGTTATGATCCAACGGTCACTGTAAACAATGTTCTACAATGTTTTTGGATGCTTTTATTGTTAGTGTATTTTAAATATAATTAATTATTTCAATAAAAATGTGCTCACAATTCTAAAATCTATTCAAATATTTCACTACTATGTATACACAAAATAATTTGAAAATATGTAATATATCAAAACGATAAAAAAAAATTCAAATATAAATGATAGTTTTTACCGTCCAATATAAATGATAGCTGAAAATTCAAATCCCTCCCTCGGAGTCTAAGTGTAACTGAAATGTCATGTCAGAGGTATGATTATAATTTCATCTGTCGATCCAACGGTCATTGTATACAATCTAATGGTCACTGTATACAATGTTAAGATTCAACGGTCACTGTATACAATGCTTTTTCTAAGACCTAGCAAATTGAACAGAGCGTATAGCTGCCTTATATTTTAAATTTATTTAATCATTTTCATGAATAAATTTATTGGAAGATATTAATATGTGTATCCCAATASGTAATATAAATAAAATGAAATTAATTTCACAAAAAACATTAAAATTACATAAATGAATAAATTTATTGGAAGATATTAATATGTGTATTCCAATAGGTAATATAAATAAAATGAAAATAATTTAACAAAAAATATTAAAATTACATAAATAAAATAATAAGTAATATAAATATTTAATAAAATAAATAAAATTTAGTAAAAAAAAATTAATATTACATAAATAAATAAAATGAAAATATTTTTAATAGAAGTATGGGCAAGTGTTTTTTAATAACACTTGCCCATACTTCTATGAAACCAAATATCATCTCCAAACACAATTTAATATAATATTATACACATTAATTTGTTGTAAATTTTAACATAATAAAATTATATATTGCCACTAACTCATTTATTTATTTATGGAAGAAGAAGTCTAGTCAATTTAAAAACAATTCTGAGTTTTACTCCATAATAAAAATGGGTTAATTTTTTAAGAAAATTAGTATAAATCATCTTTGGAATTATGTGTTTAATAATAACATTTAGCTATATTTTTATATATGAAACCAAATACTCTTCCTAATAATGATTTAACCTATATATTATACATATTAATTTGTTGTAAATTTTAACTTAAAATAAAATCATATATTTAATTTACACATGCATAATAAAAACAATTGAAATATATTAATTTTTTATTTTATTTATGTTAAACAGTGAGATTAGTTATCTATAAAAAATGATATATTCCTATTGGTTCATTATATTATTACTTGCACTTGATATATTAGGTTCATTATATTATCAATATTAAATGAAGTTGAGAAGTTGGACTTTTTAACAACTAAAATATAAAATATAGAGTAGATTAATTATTTCAATTTAACAACTAAAAAATAGAGTAGATTAATTATTTCAAAAATATTATAGGTGGACATTTATTGTTTTACAAGATAATTTTTTGATTTTAATATGATTTCTAAAACATAATTATTTATTTATATTTAATTTATTGTTTTACAAGACAATTTTTTACATTTTTTATATTTTATTATGATTTCTAAAACATATTTTTTTTATTTTTTTTAATTTCCATTTAATGATTCTTTTGATTTATAAAATATGATCTATAATTTACAAATTATTGTTTTTTAATTGGATTAAATTTGAGTGGTTAGGAGGAATGATTGTTTTTTTTGTTTGCTAGTTCGTGGGGGTCAAAATCACCTCGGGTTCCACCTAGCCTGAGCAACACCAACCCTTAACATGGTTGGATTTTTTGTCCCCACAGGTTTCCAACCAGTGACTTAACATCAAGGAGTGCCTTAATAGTGTCCTACACCCAGGTTCAATTCACTGTAAGTGACATGTTGAGCTCTTAAAAAGTGTATTATTGTAATAGCTTTCAGCCATAGTTAATTCATTTTTACAAATTATCTACTAATTTAATATTCTGATTTTCTTTTAAATGATATTTTTTTATTATTTGTTTTTATTTATAAAATAAGATAACCTATAATCTATAAATTATTCATGAATATTATTTTTTAATTTGTGAGTCTTATCATGTGGACTAAGGACAAGTCCCATTCTCACTTGGATTCCCCATCTCAAGAGCATAAATTGAGAGGTTAAACAAGATGAGAGGTCTCATCTCAAATCCCTCCACTTCTAGTTGGAGTCGCTCATATGATGTAGTGGTCCATATGGACACAAGTTCAAATGGATAATTCAAGAAGGTGAAGAGGGGGGATGTTGAAGGAATAAAGGTAGTTGGGATCTACATTGGTTCTGGCTCGATTTCCAAGTTTTTTTCCTTTGTCTTGATTTCAATTTTTTATATCTGGTTTGGTTCAAGAGCATGATGGAGTCAACAATTTCCATCTTCAATTGTTGAATTCTTATGCACTAGTCATATAAGTTTCTTGTTATTTTTTTTTTTCAAAATATAAAATATATGTACATGTTAATAGTAATGATTTAGTGCACAATTGATGCAATATCTTTAAAAACAATTGTAATTTTTGGAAAAAAAAATTAAAATATTTTATATTTTTTTTAAATTAAAAAATATGTGCATAGTCTTGAATTTATGATGTCACATGTTAATATAGGATTTGATGACCTCAAAATAAATAAAATATATTTTTTAGCCTCTAGATATTAAACAAAAGACATTTGTATTTTATAATTGGGTGAGTGCATGAAGTTGCTTCTTAAAATTGTTGTAATAGGAAMACACATTGATTKTCAATTTCAAATATSTGTACACATTCCTCTTACAATTTTTTTGTCATTTTMCCAACCTCCATGCACTCCMCATGCTCTCTTCCARGTTTCTTTTGATCCAAAATGAACCTGGACACAAACCGGTGGTTGCARACCTCAATATTTAAGGATCAACAATTAAGGAAGGTTAGTAACTATGTAAAAGACAATGAAAAGTAAAGTGGAACAAGACAAAGGAGAAGAAAACATGAATTAATTAAAACAAAAAAGAATAGGAGAGAAGAGGTAGAGGAATGGGAACTTGAAGCTCTATCTCTTGGCCTTTCCATTACCTCGTCTCTCCCTATCTCTTCTCGTACTTTTAGTCTCAAAGGGTATTTTGTCCAGGAGAAGAGAATGCAAAGAGGAAGAGGCTACGTGAATTATTGAACGAACATAGAGCCATGAACTGCATGGTTCTAGAGATTGCTAAAATAAGAGTACTAAACAACCATTGAATTGTTTTCCCCATTTGGATTTCCATGGTAAACAAGGTATGTTATACATTTTTTATCTATGTCATTATTTTACTATGTCAACTCATTTCTATGTTGATAGTAGAGATTATCTTTGATATCAATGGTTTCCAATGAATAATGTGAGTGTAAATGAGTGGGATATGGAGACAAACTTGTGTATTTATTACATTATTAGTTTCCCATGTCTAATAGTGATCCATATTTATGAGCAGAACGAAATGAAGCACATATCTATAACATTAACATAGAGAATCATAATAGAGATAGAGTGAAACTTAACTTCTATTAAATAAATAAACCTATTGAAATTGTAAAAATGTAGAATGAAACAATCTTGCTCGAATGGTGGTAACTAATCTCTAAGAAGAGATGTGGTGGCTATGCGCATTTTCCTGAGCACATTACAACAAGGCCTGCAGGCCTTTTTAGCATCAAGAAGTAATTAGAAAAACCACAGATGTCCAAAAACCTGACCCTAGGAGATGAAGTGCCAAAATTCATGTGGGCACTGATGGGATAAGTTGGTACATCAACTTCTTGGGGTCATAACTTTTGCATACGATCTTCATTTTAGACGCACGATAGACTACTGGAAGGTTCTATCTGAGGACTACAAATGTTGTTGTCACACTCTAACTCTCTTTACAATGTGATTGTGGCGAGCCCAAAAAATGTTGTTTAGGGCCTCAAAATAGCCCCGAAAGTTTAGGACCCGAAAAGATAGAAAACAACTGCCAAGAACATTTCCGCTAAATTTGTCCCCAGGTGAGCCACTTGCCTTGGTGCAGGAGGTACTCCTCTTTGAAAACATGATAAAGATGAAGTTTCTGTTGGTGAGTGTGATTGACCTGTACGTCCACGATATGATCAGTGGATTCATGTTCCATGTAGTTAGGGTTGAGCTTTGTTGGTGTCAACTATTATTCTATCTCTGAGGTATCCAATAATGGTTGAAAGTATGGTCGAAGGAGGTCCACTTTAAACAATGGGTGCAAGCCAAGGAAAGGGTGAACACTGAGATCAAAATAATTTTCACCCACTAGCTTAGTTATGGTGTAAGGTCCATAACAGAGTGGATAAATCTTTCGATGGAGTCCTGTAAGGATTTCTTCCTACAAGGGTAACCAAACTTTAACTCCCACCGAAAACTTATGTGGCACCCAATGTTGATCATGGCACTGCTTGTACTTGGCATTAGAGTTCTGCAAAATATCTTGAACTTGTTGGTGGATGTGATAGATTCATTCAATGAACTAGGTAGCTTTGTAGGCTTCGGTTTGAGCATGGGATGATTCTTCTTGTGTGGATGCAATTGGTAGTGCAACATCCATGAAAATTAATGGTTGAAATCCCAATGCCACCCCAAAGGGGTTTTGGTCGGTTGATATATGTATGGATCTATTGTAACTATGTTGAACATACAGAAGACTCTCATTCTAGGTGCATGGATGCTTGGAATTGTACATGTGCAAGATATGCGTGATCATCCAGTTGATGACCTTGGCTTGGCCATCTATTTGGGGGTGGAAGGTAGTGGATTTGGTGAGCTTGGTTTCCATCAGGGACCAGAGGATCTAACAAAATGTGCTAAGGAAACAAATTTCCTGGTCTTAGACGATGGTTTTTGGTATCCCAAAATGTACCTACACTCGTTCGAAGAAGATCTTAGCAGTGGCCTTCATTGTGATGCTCTACTGCAAGAGGTTAGAATCACTGTCTTGGAAAATTGATCAACAACCTCAAAAACACAATCATTTCCCTTCTTGGTTGAAGGAAGGCCCGAAATTTACTCCATCGAGATGGATTCCCAGGGCCTATTGAGAGTAGGCATAGGGGTGTACATGCATTGTTTCTTAATGGCTGGTTTGGAAATGGTGTAGGTCATGAAAGACCTGATATACTTGATGACATCATGTCATATTTTTGTCCAGTAGAAATATTTCTGCAACACTACCACTATATTTTCTGTGTCGAATTGTGATGCAAACCCCCCCTTCTCTCCTAAGGGCTATGCGACCTTGTGGTCAAGGATATTCAACTCCGAGCCAAATTGTCTCTCTAATACCTTAATGGTCTCAAATGAAAATTAACACAGGTCCTCTTAGTTCTCTGGTGTAGGGTCTATGGCACCTGTGACCTCTTTTCGCAACTACTAAACTCTCAGTTCTTAGGCAGTAGCTCTTTTCTCATTATCCCCTTGTCGCATGTGACCTCGAGATAGGTCTTCACGTAAACACACGATTGTGAGCATGCCCAAGAGTTGTTTGGGATCAACCGCTTTTCTCCCCGCAATTTATCTCCAGTTGTCACATACCTCTTCACTAATACCATGGTTACGATTGTGGCCTGCCCTAAAAAATTTAACGTCCAGGCAGTTTTTGGCCCCATAATCGATTATGACCATTGATATTATGATCTTGATGATTCTTATGGACTCACGACTGAGATTTGTCTCTTCCAAACAAACCATTCAGATCTAATTCTCCCGAATCAGACGGTTGATATTTACTGAAGGTCTTTACCTGGAGCCCATGGATTTATGCCACCTTCTCTCTGGATTGGACGATTGACGTTTACTTCTAGTATTTATCCGAGATCCATAGATTTGTAACCCCTGTTCTTTATATCTGACGGTTCATATCTACATCGAATGATTCAACGCTTGAGATTTACTTCAGATGATTGGATGGTCCCAAATTTCTTCGAGACTTCGAAACTTTGGCAAGTTCCCTCTCTTGCATTTGCGAAATGCTAAGGCTCATGCACCTTGATTTGATCAGACGGTTGTTGGTCCTATGAATTGGTGATCCAATGATCACTGTCGCTTTCCCTCTTGAGCTTTCGACTTTCTCTGACTTAGAATATTTTCTAAGTATCCAAAGGCCTCGACCTTTGTTCCTCCTACGAGTCCATCTCTTGGACCTCGTCTGCACTTCTAGAAAGCGCTATCCCTTCTGAGATTTCTCATCTTCTGATCTCTTGAATTCTTAAAGAGTCACTTCAACACTTAGTTGAATTTTGGATCTGTGCACTCGTTACAACAGATTCTTATGAAAGTTTGTGTTCTTGTGGATGACTGTGCATGCCTTGCAACAATTACTCTGCACCCCTTGCAAAGGGAAAGTTCATGCTATCTCTTCTGAGATTTTGAGTTGAAACTGACTTCGTCCACGCACTTTGTTGTGGACTGTGTGCCCACCTTGCACATAATCAACCAAAATAAAAGATTGAACTTATGAAAAAATCTCACAATTTCATATGCTCGAAATTCATTCATTCATTCATGAAAACAACAATAATAGGGAATTGCAAAACAGTCACAACACCATGCATTGGATCAATTTTTCTTAGTTATATTCATTAAATATTAAAATGGCTCCATCTATGATCAAAACAACAACTAAAAACTCAAAATTTCCTACTAACTCGAAGTATCCCCATTTGGGCGTACAAAACCTCTATTTATCTCAGAGGGTCCTTAGGGTTCCCCCCCCCGACTACTCGTCTACTCGAAACGAAAAACCTAACTGATAATTAAGTTCGGTTACATTCAAGTCTAGGAGTGAAACTCCTATATCACTCGTGATCATAAGCTTGCAAGCGCTTGATCTTCTTCCGTTTTTCCAATCAGCTCCAAAAGATTCACAATAACTCCCAATGTTTTAGATTCTGAAATGATCCTCAAGCACTGCGTTGTCCTAGCATGTGTGCTCGTTCATGATTCTCCTACATCATACTCCTCTGGACAAAAATTTATGGACTCTTGTCCATGAGCTCCTGCACCGACTTTCCATGTTTCTGGATATCAACTTCATTTTCCCAACTGGCATCTTCTATTGGGTGTCCCTTCAACTTGACCAAATATTCAATATGGGTCTTCCTCCTAGTCTTCTTGCTAATCCTTTGATCAATGATCTTCTCCATCTATGGTTTTTCTACTATAGGAATTTGTTTTTCCCACCGAATCTTCTCTTGAAATTCTGATCCCTCTGAGTCATATTCCCTATAAGGGTACAAGTCTGAAACATTGAATATGGATGATATGCCCACATCATATGGAATCTCAATCTCATAGGCGTTTGAACCAATCTTCCTTAATATTTTACATGGCCCTATTTTCTTCATCTTCAACTTGTTATATGTTCTCCTAGGGAAACTTTCTTTCTTGAGATGTTCTAGACCTTGATCTCCTACTTCAAATTGAAGTTCTCTACAATGTTGATAAACTTTGTGCTTGTAGTCTTGGTTAGAGCTCTATAACTATCCTCTGATCTGGTTATGGAGATTTTGCATTTATGCAGCAAAACATTCTGCTCTAGCGCTTCTGATCTCACTATCCTCCAAGTCTCTCAACTCAGATACTCCCCTGGGTTTCATTCCATACAGTATTTGGAACGGGATTTTTTTAGTGCTCCTGTTAGTTGATTCATTGTATGCAAATTATGCTTGTGGAAGAATCTGATCCCATTGATTATGATGCTCAGTGACTAGACTACTCAATAAGTTTCCCAAACTTTTGTTTACCACCTTAATCTACCCATTTGTCTGAGGGTGATAAGCTAAGTTGAATGAAAAATATGTCCTCAACTTATTCCAAAGTGTTCTCCAAAAATGACCAACAAATTTAGTGTCTCGATCTGAGACAATGCTCTTGGGTAGTCTGTGAATTCTCACAACTTCCTTGAAAAACAGATTTGTAACATGTGTTGCATCACTGGTCTTCTGGTATGGGATAAAGTGTGCCATCTTTGAAAACCCATCCAACACCACAAATATGGAATCAAATCCTCTTTACGTTCTTGGCCGTCCCAACACAAAATCCATGTATATTGCATCCCAAGGCCTCTCTAGTATTGTCAATGCTTGATACAATCCACTCATACAAACCTTAATTTGTCTTAAAGGTTGTATTCCACTCAAGAACCCTCCCAAGGAGGAATAGGGGATCCATAGTCCCACTTTTATCCTTTGGTTTTCTCAATTCAAATATCACTTTCCATTTGGATAGTTATCTCTTGTGTCGATTTCATACATATTTTAGAATTTACATAAGCCTAGCTCATTTTTATTTCTTCGTTATTTTCTTGGTTATTTACTATATTTTGGATTCAATAATCTACTAATCATTTATGTGTTGTATTTATGGTCCAACAAGGAAGTTAAGGGTCCTCTTTTTTCTCACCCAAGTGACCAAAAGGACCCAACACTCTCTCTCTCTCTCTCTCTCTCCCTTTCTCTCACTCCCTCTTCCGCTCCCACTATTCATAAACCCTTGCCCCCTCTATCCATATATCTCTCACCTATATCGCTCTCCCTTTATCCCTCTCCCTATCCTTTCCCCTCTCTTCCTATCCCTCTCCCTCTCCCACTCTCCCTCTCTCTCCATCCCACTCTCTCTGTACCCCTCTCTCTCTCT
>ML827256.1:80033-90259 GCA_009831015.1 Picea engelmannii | reverse complement strand
AAGGCAGGACAACACTATTCGCAAGTGTTCCTCATGTTCTCTTTCATTCTTGGAATAGATGAGGATGTCATCTAAAAAGACTTGTACAAAACGGTCTAAGTACTTCCGGAATACGCCGTTCATGAGGCTCATGAATACTGCTGCCACATTGGTCAATCCGAAGGGTACTACAACAAACTCGTAATGTCCAAACCAAGTTCGAAAGGCAGTTTTTGGGATATCACCTTCCTTAATCCTTAACTGATGATACCCTGATTGCAAATCGATCTTTAAGAATACCGTTGCTCCTTTCATCTGATCGAAGAGGTCATCTATGCACGGCATCAGGTACCTATTTTTCACTGTAGCACGGTTCAAGTCCCTGTAGTCTATACACAGTCATAAGGATCCATCCTTCTTCTTTACAAAAATTACCGGTGCGCCCCAAGGTGAAACACTAGGCCTTATTAGCCCTAAGTCCAGTAACACTTTCAACTGCATTTGAAATTCACAAAGTTCTAGCACTGTCATCCGATACAAAGTCTTGGAGATCAGTTCTACACCAGGTTTTAGCTCAATAGTAAAATCAAGATCCCTCTCAGGAGGTAATCTTGGTAACTCGTTTGGAAAAACATCCTGAAATTCTAACAATACCGGGTACTAATCCAATGAGGGTCCCTTCCTTTCATTCACTGCTTCCACTACATAAATTCGACACCCTTGCCTCAAGCATCGCTTAAACTTCATAGTTGATATAAAGTGCAATGACACTTTTCTCTGTACACCTTGGATCTCTATTGGTCTTCCTTCATCGTCGACACAAAGCACCCTCTTGGTGAAACAATCTACCAAAGCTTAGTGAGCTGCTAACCAATCCATTCCAATGATTAGGTCATATGCCCCGAGAGCAATGACGTATACCTTTAACCTGGTAGTACACACTCCCAGGTCTTCTATACAATTATCGACACTAGGTCCTACCACTTGTTTTTCCCCCAAAGCCATTTCGACTTGTTTAAAGTTATCATGCTCGTAGGCTGCCAACCCACTCTTTTCTAATGCAGATGGTGAAATGAAACTATCTGTCGCACAGGAATCAAACATAATCTTAACATTGATATGATTTAGCGTACCTGATGACTCCACCACCATGGATTGATGTTCGGCCTGGCGGTTATTAATCGCTGCGTAAATCTGGTGGCTGCTACTTGATCTTCCCATCGGTGCCTTTCCTTCTCCATGCACAAACCCTGATTGTAACTCTGGGTAGTCATGTTGGTAATGGGGTCCTCCGCACCCCCAATAGGTAACACGAGATTGAACCTATGTACTGTTATGTGACTGTCTCTGAAATGAGTTCCTTCCCTTGGAACCCCTGCCCCTACTCATTGTTCCCTGAGATGGTCGTGGACCTGTCTGCACCGTTGGCGATGAACGAGATGCTGCACTCACTGCCATTGAAATCCTTGCAACTACTGTCCTTGGCGCGACTCTGTTACCATATGGCAGTGGCCTTGAGCCCCCTCCCCTAGGAAATGTCCTCGGGGCCTTCCCTACGAATCCAGGACGATGCGGAAATGTCGGTCTTGTACCCCCAGTTAAGTTCATGTGTTCCTCCGCATAATGCGCATTTTCCACCGCCTCTTCTACTGAAGATGGTTTCCACATCCGCACCATAGCTCTTATCTTAAGGTTCAATCCATAGATGATGCGCTCTGCCTGTCGTTGGTCATTATCCATATACAAAACATATTTGACTAGTTCCATAAATCTGATCTCATATTCTTCTACAGTTCTGTTTCCCTATACTAAGGCATGAAATGCCCCTACCTGTTGTTCCTCGTAGTATGTTGGTAGATATTTCCTTCGGAACCTCTCCTCGAAAAGTTCCCAAGATACTGTGTCTGGGGTAAGTTGTAGTTGTCTTTCCAGGTTGCCCCACCAATTCAAGGCGCTATCTCTTAACTGAAAATTTGCGATCTTTGCCTTTGAGTTGGACGCATAGTCCCTTAAGGCAAAACACCTTGTCATGCCTTCCAACCATGCTTCCGCACATTCACTGGCGCGACCCCCGGCAAACTCCGGAAGTTTGATCTTCTGCAATTCTCGTGTGATGTCTTCGGGTGGAGGTCCTCCCCCCGAATCCCTTGATGCTTCTAGATTACCTATTCCAGAATGTTGGGGTTCCACTTCAATCCCTGTCGGTTGTTGCCCCTTTAAAGTCTCATTAATGGCTTCCAACGAGCTCAGTATGAGAGCTAGTTCGGGCGATGGCGGTGGTGGTGCTAGTGGTGTTGGCGGTGCTTGCATCGACGCTCCCCTGCCTCGACTCCCTCGAGTCCTGAACATCCTGTATGCTTTAACCTGCATCAACCAAAGTTGTCAGGGTGAGTTCCGGGACATTTCAAATTGGTGCTACTTATACTAGAAACAGGGTTAGGTGTAAGTTTTTTTTACTTGTCTGTAAACATACATTACTCCTTTAGGGGATTGGCTAGGTTAGGGTTAGGATTAAGCGTCTAAGCTTGATTTCTTCATCCATATAAAAAAAACTATTGGTTCCCTTGCCCTATAGCTACGCTAGCCTTGCGTCGTACTCACCAATTCCTATGCTTACTCACCTAGTGCGTATGCCACCTCCTCCCCGCCTGTCCTAGTCTAAGTCCTTTTAACTTTTCTCTTACAACTAAATATCCTCTGGTGCCTGACTCGTGAGCTTTTCCCTGGCTCGTAGTGTTGGTGTTGTCGAATGCTGCACTGAGATTTAGCGTTGACTTTGACTGGTGGAATGGAGTGGAGGGACTTGGCGCTCGGCTCAACGAATTATATGTATGGTCTCGTGAACCTAACGCTTGGACAATCGGAGTTTATACTTGGGATACAAGGATTATCGGTGCCAAATAAGCCTTTACCTTGATTTCCGGTGCATTCACTAATTATGATTCAACTCGGTTAGCTGGCTCCGGACCAATAGGTTAGGTAATAAGCCAGTTGGTCTTAATCTTCATACTGTATCCTCCTAATAATAATACTACTCTTATCCCGACAGTGTTACCATTAATCTAAATAAATAAAAGAATTTATTTGTAAAGACCTATGAGGGCGCGTTGGTGTTAGTGTTCTTTTTAAGGCTCTTCGCTTGGTGGGGGTCGCGGGTTCAAAACCCTTTAATAATTCAATTTTTTTTTGTTTTTTTACTTATTTAAAAAGACAAAATACTTAATTAATTTAAAACATAATTAATTAATTAAAACATGATCAATTAATCATAAAACTTAAACTCTAAATTAACTATATGTAATTTAAATTATATTCTATTTATTAAAAATTAAAATTTAACATTAAATTAAATTATATTTAGCATTTAACATTAAATTAAAATTTAATAGCTTAAATTTAATATCAATTTCAAATCAAAACATTTAAAATTTTACGTTGAATTTACATTAAAATCTTAACAATTTAACCAAAATGAAAACTAAAAAAAATAAAACTAAATAAGAATAATATAAAAAAACAAATTTAACGTGGGCGGCGGGTCCTCGCATGAGGCCCATGTGCCCCTCCCTCACCATGCTCATCCTTTTCGAGACTCCTCTTCGTGGCCTCGTGTGCGCTGGTGCTGGTCTAGTCATGGATTTGTGCATGGCAGTGGCGGTGAAGAGCTGCTAAGTATAGAATCATTGGTATCTTTGGAGGAGTTTCGACAAGATGGACTCATTTCTCTCATCCTTCCATGCGAATTCAATCATGGTTGATGGCAACTCATCCATCTTGCTTCAATTAAATTTGACCTACGAAATCTCATCCGTCTTGCTTCCTGACAGCTTCAATTAAATTTGACCTTCAAGGTCTGGAACTGGTATCAATGGCAGCTTGGATTTGAATTGGGTTCTAAAAACACAGGCTTTTTAGGAAGGCAAGCTGTGTTTATGTTTTCATTTCGGCAGTGGGCTTGTTGGTGAACGAGGTAAACAACAGGTCTTCGAATTGCAATTAGCTCTGCCCCTATAATTCCCACCCACAATCGGATCTGGGTTTTCGATAAATGGATATGGATCCGACTCACAAGCTACTGGTGGAGATAGTGCCTTTGGCTTTGTCCCAGCATCTTTGCAACTGGCAGATCTGTTACCTAAAGCTACTGCGTCCATATCTGGTGGAGATGCTAATGGTTGTGATGTTATGCGAGATGTTGCCGGTGAGACAAAGACTGAATATAATAATGGCAACCGACGTCACCTTTGCTGAGGGCCTTCAAATGGGGTCTGCAATAAGCTCTGGTTCAAGGTAAGCAATTGAGTCCACATAACCCCAATTTCTCTCTGAGGTAAAGCGAGTACTTGGAAATGGAGGAAAATACATATGCATCAGCTTAGTCCAGACACATGTGATAGAACTGTTGTTCTCCAAGTTTAGTTTGGATGGCAAGTCAGTTTTCATGCCATACCGCAATTGAACCTGCTTCTATATCAAGTTATCATCCTTTTATAATAGCTGCAGTGAAAGAAAATTCAAGTGCATTGCATTCAGTTGCAACGTCTTTTGATTCTACCTCTCTCACATACAACAAATTATAGGTTCAAGGCTTGTTAGAGACCATTGCTAAGGAGAACAAACTGCGTAGTCAACATACTAATGGTGAAGACATATTATATTCACTTGAGGAACTACAAATTGGAGCTAAAGGCGACATGAAATAACTTGTTCCTGGCCGCCGGACAAGAATGACATTGGGTGAGCCTGGCATTTCACGCTTCAACTACAATGCTGTGATCATGGATTCTTATGAACGGTTTGGACCGTTCTTGTATGGCTGTGGAGTTTTCTTGGTACCAAAGGTGAGAATTGGTACTACAATATAAAAGTGTGTCTCTTTGTTATGTTCATTTTTTGTATATCTTTTTCCATTTACAGTGTAAAAGTTGATAGTAGGCAGCCTTTTTTTTGCGGTCTTCTATTGTAATAAAATAGTTTGGTGTGATCTTCTCTCTTCTTTTCTCTCATTGTTTTATGATTATACATAGATTCGATATATATTTCTTTGGATATGCGTCAAGTGTTCCATCATTGGCTGCGCATTACATTGCTGATTTGTTTATTTTTCATTCCCATTAACCATTTTTGGTTACCTCACGATCTGGATATTATTAAAATTTATGTCTGATCTCAAAGAATGACAACAAAAGTTTTCAGTGTATATGTTACTACCTTCATTTAAGCGTTGAGAATAGGCTTGACAATTTGCCTTTGTTTTACTAATGGTAATGACAATTCGCCTTTTTTTGGGGGGGGGAATTATGATTATGCTATCATCCCTGTCAAATTCTTTCTCTAGTATTGCTATTAACAATTTGAAGGCGCAGTTTATTCTGATATTCTATTTGCTTTAGAAGAAACTTTCTATGACTATTAGCATTAACAATACCTATAGTATACATGTACATTGTAAACTGAATTATGCAGCATCATAACCACATTTTATTCAATACGTATTATATTGCATTTATCTCATTAGAATTTTTCTTTTCAAATATCATTACTTGAATGTAACAACCTTAGTTGTATTCATATTTCACTTGTTTTACTTTGGTAAATTTGTTTTTACATTTTCAATTCGTATTGTTTATATATATTTAGATTTGTTTATATATAATTAAAATAATAGTGCTTTTGGTTTGCAGGTTAGGCAGAGCTGGAGTTGGAGCTAGCAATTTGGCCCTTAAGGCTCCAGATTGTGAACGAGGAGCTCTGATACCATGTGTAGTGACCGGATTAATTTAACATCAAATAATTTTACAAACAAAACAGTAACTGCTACTTGATTTCAGTAACTCAATAATTCCTTTTAATTTAGCTCATACGCATGTAAATTGATCAATGAATAATAAAATTCATAACAGAATAAATAAATACATGATTTAAAATACCTAGGTCTAATGCTAACCCTACATTTTCTGCTTGTTTTGTTGACCTTCCTGTTACTGCTTTGCCCAGCTTGAATCCACGGACCAACTCTGCCCAAAACCAAGTTTCCACCCTACCAACTAGGACAACTACGTAGCTCCAGGATACCCTATGGATATCCTGGCCCCCGTGCCCAAAACCCCCAGCAAACTGGTGCCCCCTGAACTAATCCTTCCAACTCCAGAACTTAACTCTCCTCCCTCCAAATCCAAGAGAGTCCCAAAATCAATAATAATCTCTTGTAGCATCCCCCTCCTTTGTAACCTCCTCCGCTCATATTGCCCCTTCACCGACTTCCCCCTCCTTCATTACTTTCCTTATCCATTTATTAATTATCTTATCCTTTCGTAGTTAATGCCCCTTATCCCATTATTCATGTTCCTTATCCTTTTATTAATGCCCCTTATCCCCTCCATATACGTAATCTTTAATTTAACAATATAATTTATTAACCCCCTTTAATTCTTTACTTAATTAATTAATGAGTCAATTAATAATTAATTAATCCTTGACAGTCATGAACAAGTAATTAATAATAATTAGTTAGTTAATGTTATTTAAGAAATAATTATTGTTTAGCTAACTTTTAGGATAGTTAGATTATTAAATTAATTATAATTAATAATCCAATACATCTATTTAAGCAGGGTCGTTACAGCATGGCAGAGCACCAACCGATTGTGCTCGAGACGTCAGGTGTCGTCGCTGACCAGACCCTTAGTATTTTTATATATCTAGGTGCTATAGAGAGTTTCATTTCTGGGGAAGCGCTAAAGGAATTAAGGTAAAGGCAATTGAACAGGATGAATTTAGCTTTGTAGAAATGGATCAGGAGCCAAACAAAAGGTTGGTGGGAAGGCTACAAGATTTAGCCTTAACCTGGGAGAGTTTGTCACCAGGGCCAACCTGTACGTCACAATCTTAGGATCTTATGACGTCGTGATCGATATGGACTGGTTGGAATCACATGAGGAAATACTCAACCGTAAGACGAAATGGTTGAGCTTGGTCGATGATGAGAGATAGAGACGCGTGATTGTAGGTCGAAACCATGGAGTTTCCCTAAGGTTCATCTCTTCCTTGCAGCTACGGAAGAACATGCGCAAGGGATGTAAGATTTATGCGATCCTTGCGTTAAATGAAAAGGGAGTAGCGAAAGGTCTAGAAAACCTTCTGGTGGTGCGAGAGTTTGCAAACGTCTTCCTTGAGGAATTACTTGGGATGCCGCTAGAGAGGGATTTGGAATTTACCATGGACCTAAAATTGGGGACTGAACCAATAGAAAGAATGCCTTATCAGATGCTCACCTCGGAGTTACAAAGTTGAGAATGCAGCTAAAGGAGTTGTTGAACCTATGACTTATACGTCCAATTGTGTCACCGTGGGGTGCACCTATTATTTCATATGAAAGAAGGATGGGTCATGGAGACTCTGTATTGACTACCGTCAATTGCACAAGGCAACGATCAAGAATCAATATCTGTTTCTAAGGATTGATGATCTATTTGATTAGATGAAGGGTGCGACGGTGTTTTCAAATATCGACTTGAGATCAGGGTATCACCAGTTACAGATAAAAGAGGACGACATCCCTAAGACCGCATTTAAGACGAGGTTTGGACATTACAAGTTTATTGTTTTAACATTTGGACTCACGAACGCCCCTGGGGTATTTATGAGTTTGATGAACGGGGTGTTCCATGAATACTTGGACAAGTTCGTCCAAGTATTCATTGACGATATTTTGACTTAATCTCAGACAATGGAGGAGCATGAAAAGCACTTGCGCTTGTTACTACAGTGTCTATGGGAGAACAAATTGAATGGGAAATTGTCTAAATGCTCGTTTTATCAATCAAAGATTCACTACTTAGGGCATGTCATCTCCGACGAAGGCATTGTCATGGATCCAGCAAAGGTCAAGAATATTATGGAATAGCCTGTACCGAAAAATGTCCTGGAAGTGCATAGCTTCATGGGTTTAGTGAGATACTATCGATGGTTCGTTGAGGGTTTTTCTAAGATAGCAAATCCGATTACGGAATTACAGAAGAAGAATAAGAATTTTGTTTGGACCGAGAAATGTATGGAAGCATTTCAGAGGCTCAAGGAGTTGTTGACGACGACACCGATACTAAAGGTCCCTGACATGGACATGGACTTCTTGGTATGCACTGACACATCCAAGGAAGGCTTAAGCGGAGTTTTGATGCAAGATGGTCGAGTGATCACTTACATCTCGAGAAAGTTGAGAAGTCATCAGGAGAACTATGCAACGCACGATATGGAGTTGTTGGCCATTGTTTATGCCTGAGAGTTTGGAGACACTACCGTATTGGATGAAATTTTTAACTAAAAACGGACCACTGTGGACTACAACACATCTTTACGCAAAGTGACTTGAACGCGTGACAACGATGTTGGTTGAAATTGCTTAGCGAGTGCGATTTCAAGATTACTTACATAAAGGGCACAATGAACATAGTGGTGGATGCATTGAGTAAGAGACCATGCATGTTTTCGATGATGCCTCTTCAGACGAATCTACGTGAAAATATTCTCACTTTACAACGTGATGATGACGACTGGTACAAAGAGGTCAGGGATTTTATCGGACAAAACACAATGATGGTACCAAAATTTGAAGGATTTACTATCAACAACGACGAATTATTGATATTTAAAATTCGAATTTACGTACCTCCCAACAACGAGTTGAGGAGTTTGATCCTAAATGAGGCTCATAGAGCAGTGTACATGGCTCACCCGAGAGTCACAAAGATGAGGGCAGACCCTAAACCCTTATTATTCTGGAAAGGAATGAAGGTAGACATAGTCAACTACGTGGCCCGATGTCTAGAATGTCAGCAGGTGAAAATTGAACATAGACATCCAACAGGATTACTACAACCACACACTATTCCTAAATCGAAATGGGAGGTCATTTCGATGGATTTCATTGTTGGATTTCCACTGACAACAAGGAGACACGACTCGATTTTTGTGGTAGTAGACACTTTAACAAAGAGTTCTCATTTTATTCTTGTGCATACGACATATCAGGCACCGGGCATAGCTAGAGTTTTCATCAACGAGATTGTGAGATTGCATGACATGCCTAAGAGGATTATATCTGATGGAGGATCAGTGTTTACTGGATGATTTTGGACTAGTTTACAAGAGGCCTTGGGAACCCAACTTAACTTTAGTATCGTGCATCACCCGGAGAAAAACGAGCAACGGAACGAACAAACCAAATCTTGGAGGACATGTTGCGTATGTATGTGATGGACCAACATAAGAGTTGGGAAGAATTATTTCCACTGGTAGAATTCACATATAACAACAGTTATCAAAGCACCATTAATATGGCGCCCTTCGAGTTTATTTATGGGCGACCGTGTCGGACGCCTTTAAGTTGGAATCAGCTCGAGGATAGGGTATTGGTGGGGCCGGATATGGTCCAAGAAATGGAAGATCAAATGCAAACAATAAGACAAAGGATCAAGGAAGCGCAGGATCAACAAAAGAGTTATGTCGATGCGCATCGTGTTGATCGAAGTTATGAAGTTGGCGATCGAGTCTTCTTACGAGTGAAACCACATAAGAGTTTGATCAAGTTTGGAAAGTGATCAAGGTGGATATTGGTGGCCACCCAACTATTCCACTTGGACCCCCACCATTGCTTCTTGACATGGGGTGCGGCTTTGAGGAGTGCGAAAATAATCTTTTCTCGGTCGGAAAAGTCATGAACCGAGAAATATCCTTCTAACTGATTCAACCATCTATCTACAGCATCTGCATCTATTTGGACATCAAATATGGGAATGTCAAAGTTTACTTGTACCTTAAAAGGAGTGGATCCTCCAGAGTGGCTTATGGATGTCGATGCGCCGCCAGTCGGAATCTGTTGAAGAATCTGGGCAAAGTTGTCCATCATCGCGTTCCTTTGTTTCTCGAGGGCCTCCTCGAGCAACATTTTGATAGGATCTCCTGCTCCCTCATCTTTCTTTTCTTCCCCCATGGGCGGTCGTTGGGGTTTGCGAGGCTGATCTTGCAAAGGTTCAACCAGATCGAGCCCCAACTCCTTATACCCCGATCTTGTTGGGGACATGCAAAGAAGGATTGAGAATGAGCAGACTGCTCTGATACCACTGATCCGGATTTATGTAGGAACACAATGGAATACAGAAATACACATAAACACAGAGATGCAGCGGAAATAAGACTTCATTTCATTAATAACAAATGACTGAAATATGCTTACAGACAGAATGGAA
>ML827256.1:38538-79340 GCA_009831015.1 Picea engelmannii | reverse complement strand
CCAACTCCTTCACCAAGGCAAATGGCTCACCAGGGACCAAGTTCAGCAGAAGTTTCCTCATCTCATGGAGGAACTCAACGCAATGGGGACCATTGCTTCCTAAGGGGGGAGGAATGATCCAGGTGGATATTGGTGGCCACCCAACTATTCCACTTGGACCCTCACCATTTCTTCTTTCAGTTTTTCAGTTTTCGCACAGTTTACTATTTTTAGCAGTTTTTCGGGTCCTGAACTTCCGAAGCCGTTTTGAGGCCTTAAACGACATTTTTTGGGAAAACGGGGAGCAACATGGATCATAGATCAATGTTCCTCACCCAAAAGTTGTAGTCCTTGGATAGATCTTTCTAATGAGGTATAGAACGCGTCAAACTTAGATCGTATGCCAAAGTTACGTCCCCGGGAAGTTGATGTACCAACTTACCCAAACGGGGCCCATAGTCCTGGCGTTTCATCTCCTAGGGTTAGGTCTTTGGATGTTTAGGGTTTTCCATTGTTTCTCAATAATAATAGGCCTTCGAGCCTCATTGTAACACAGTTCAGAGGCCAGTAGCCGCCACATCTCTTCTCAGAGATAAGCTACCAGTGCCCTAGCTAGTTTATTTCCATTATGTCTGTAAGCATATTTCAATCATTTGTTATTAATGAAATGAAGTCTTATTTCCACTGCATCTCTGTGTTTATGTGTATTTCTGTATTCCATTGTGTTCCTACATAAATCCGGATCAGAAAGGGTGATAAAATCTCTCCTAGGTTTGTGGGACCTTTCGAGATTGTGGAAAATAAGGGGCCTGTGGCCTATCGGCTAGCCTTGCCTGATTCTTTGAGGTGTATGCATGATGTTTTTCACGTATGTATTTTGAGACATTATATTAGTTATCCTACACATGTTATTGACCTGAGTTCCTTCCAGGTATCTGATGAGGGTGCAGTCAAAGTTGAGCCAATACGCATCATGGACCATCGCATTTGATATCTACGACGTCAAACAGTAGATCAGGTCAAGGTCTAGTGGGACAACTATAGTCCACACTCGGTGACCTGGGAGGACGCATATGATATGCGCCAACAATTTCCATTTTTGTTTGATAGATAGACTTATGATACTGTGATACACTTTATTTCGACACTTATATACTGTGAAACTTCGGGACAAAGTTTAAAACAAGAGGAGGTGTATGTAACATTCCGCTCTTGCACGCACTGATCGAACTTATTCTTTGAGGACACTTGCGTGCAAGTGATATGGGTTATTATATCTATTGGTCGTTTTGATTATGATTATGAGATATTATGGATTTGATTATATGTTATTTGGTTGTATTTACCTAGACAAGTGCTATTGACTGGGTTCTCCTGAGTGTGAAGAACTTTGGACATTAAGGATGCAGAGGCATCGATGAAACCCCTTGGACTCTTGATCGAGTCAGGGAGTGGACTGTTGGGTTTGAATGTTGTTGATGTGACATAAGTACATATGATTAGATGTTATGATGATTAATTATTATTGCTAACATGATTCATTTATGGATGCAGGCTGACGATAGCTTGTTGATCAGACTCACATGTGGAGTAGAGGGGTCATGCACGACAACCAAATACTTGAGGTGTGGCAGCAGCCCTTCCACGGCCTACTAGCACTCCTGTCGTGGCTCGAACTATAGGTTAATGATTACCTAGTTTGAGAGGACCCACGATGCCGTGAGGGAAGACTGTGACGGTCGCTCATGATGATTCTAAGAGGCAGGCAATAAGATAGGGGCCTTATTCCTTAGAGGCCCTTAGTCTCCCACAAGATCACTTGGCGAAGAATTGAATCCAAGGGTTTGACGTCTACAAAAGTCAATCAAGAGGGGAGTGGAACCATTGGATCACGTAGTGCATCCTGAAGGGCACGTCGCGCAAGGAAAATAGAAAGAGGCGAGTGGCACCCTTGGAGCACGTAGTGCATCTTAAAGGGCATGTCGCGCAAGGAAAACAGAAAGAAGTGAGTGGCACTCTTGGAGCACGTAGTGCGTCCTGAAGGGCATGTTGTGATTTTAACTGGTAAGTGAATAAATTGTCGGCCTTAAAATGAATAATGTGATAAGTAAGATTTAAAAAAAAAAATCCTAATAAAAATGTCGCCCAAACCTAGTGAAATTAAAACCTATGACTAAGTAGAACTTGTGGTAAAAAAAATAATAATAAATAAACATGTAACAAGAAGGGGAGTAAGAATCTCAAACTTATTTATTAAACTCAAAATTATAATGGAGGATTAATTTAAAAGAAAAGGGGGTAATGGTTGTTTTTATTTACTTTTTCTAAATTAAATTTTAGTTAAAAAGAAAAGAGGGTAAATGGTTGTTTTTATATTCACTTGCTAAATTAATTTTAATTAAAACGGAAAAGGGTAAAAGGGTTGTTTTATCTACACTTGCTAAATTGATTTTTAGTTAAAAAGGAAAAAGGGGGAAACTTAAAAGAAATAGGAAACTTAAAGAAAAGGGAAAACATAAGGAAAAAGTTGAATGTCTAACTTAGTAAGGAATCTTGCCTTTAGAACTTTCTAATTATGAACTCAACTAGGAATTAAGTAAGGTGTAAGTCGGTAAAGGTATTGTGAGTTGTAGTTCAATAGGAGGATGCCCCCCTTGGACGGACTGAGGAAACCCTAATCCTCCATCCGTAGGTAGCGATCGCCCATAGCCAGCTCCCCCGCGTGGCGTGAGCTCTGCAGCAAGACTCAGACCCTCCCCTTTTGACGCAGCACAATGGGAACGGAGGGGGGGGGACAGCCCCCCTCATACAGCAAGATCGTTGCCAACGATCGATCTGGCACCCGCGTGCAGAGACCAGTATTCGAGCCGCCACAACAGATACGCGAGTAGCTCCTGGCCAGAGAACAAGGCCTCAGTAAGGACATGGACACGGAAGCTGAAGCTGGAACCTCTCAGGTGAAACTGCACCGAGGCTGGGAACCAGGTAAATGCATACCTCAACTGGAAAAAGCACCAAGATATGTCATTAGCTCCACTAGGGCAGGCGAACACATAGAGTTCATGAAAGAGCATGCTCTCATAGGAAAAGTTTTAGGGCTCTGGCCCTCAGAGAGGGATCTGCAGAAATGGATCAAACACTGGTGGAACCCCAAAGGAGATTACGAAGTTCAGCTCAGCTCCAAGGGATTTTTCACAATTATCCTGTACAACCTAGAGGACAAAGATAGGATATTCGAGAATGGGCCTTACTTCTTCAACTCAGCTGGGCTCTTCTTAAGATTCTGGACCGAAAGGTTCAGCCCTGATAAAGAAGACTTCACCATGGCCCCAGTGTGGATCCGCTTATACTCCTTACCCCAAGAGTTTTGGTTGGAGGAGATTCTCATGGGCATCGGTAACACCCTTGGGCAGTATGTAAGAGCGTCAGAGGCCACCAAGCACAGGAAATACACCTCCTATGCGAGGATCTGCGTGTATATGAACATCTCTAAGGCACTTCCTGGATCAGTAACCCTGGAATACCAAGACGAGGACTGGCAGCAAACCCTGGACTACGAGCACATTCCCTTTCGCTGCAGAAGATGCCACGAGCATGGGCACCTCTACAGGGACTGTCCCCTCACCAGGACAATGGCCAAGCCAGACGAGCCAGCACAAAAGGACGGATTTACTATGGTGGCACCAAAGAAAAGAAATCCACCACGAAGGCAACACCAAGAACAAAAGAAAGACATTGCAACAAGAAACTCTTATGAGATCCTGAACCGCCTACCCGAAGAAGAGGAAATCCAAGACCCGCACAAGAATCCGCAGAANCACATGGAGGATAGGGGTGAGGGAGACGGAGACACCCCAATGCAGTTGGATGAAAGAGACCTTGCGTGCATAGATCTTGAAAAACTAGAGGAGGCCCTGAACCGCAAAGACCTGCAAACCCTTCCTGAAGAATAGCTGCGCAAGGTGCATAAAGTTTTCCTCAATTCCTCCACAGGATCCATAGCAATACTGGGCATAGCCACGGACTCTCACTCCGGCTCGAAGAAGGTCCTTCGCAAAAACAAAAGAAGAGGTCACAAAACAATGCAGCAACTGATCAGGGAAGCTGGTAACCTCATGATAAATTCAAGACAGATCCAAAAGATCTCGGAGGTTTATCTCCAAACCCCGACACAAACCCAATGATGAAAATCCTCACTTGGAACATAAGAGGACTCAATGGACGGTCTAAGCAACGGGCCCTCTGAGAATGCATTAAAGCTGAGAATCCATACATGCTCTTACTACAGGAGACCAAATGTGCAGGGGCAGAAGCTGAAACCATATTTCAGTGAATCTGGGGAGACTGCAACTTCATATCAACAGACTCTGCAGGAGCCTCAAGAGGCTTGGCTATCCTCTGAAACCCTGCAAGCGTTAGCATCCACAACCCCTTTTCAACAGTGGGAACGATATCGGCACACTTCAAGATCATTGGCTCAAATCAGGAAGGAGACATAACGAATGTCTATGGCCCTCACAGCCAGCCAGAAAAAGACAAACTCATGCAGAGACTGGAACTCATCAAAACCTTGGTAACCACACACAACTGGATCCTGGGAGGGGACTTCAACATGATCCTTTCACTAGAAGAAAAAACTGGAGGCACCAAAAGATTGGAACAAGACAGTGGCAAGTTCAAAACTCTTATTGATCATCTCAATCTAGTAGACATAGAGAATATCAATGGCACCTTCACCTGGTCGAACCGCAGATCGGGCGCCCAGCACATAGCCTGCCGATTGGACTGCTTCCTGGTCTCAGAGGCACTAATGGAGTCAGGCTCCCAGCTGGAAAGCCTCATCCTACTGAGAGTTGGCTCAGACCACTGGCCGCTGATTCTCAGCATGAATATCGAACCCACACCCAAATTCAAACCTTTCCGCTTTGAAAAATTCTGGCTCCTCCACCCAGACTTCCAACAACTAGCAAAAGACTGGTGGGCACAAGCTGAAATAGAACATGGTTCGAGCATGTACAGACTTCAGCAAAGACTTAAGAATTTCAAGCAGCTGTTGAAGCAATGGAATAAGAACTATTTTGGGAACATCTTCCACATCATTCAAGACATAGAAAGCCAGCTGGAAGCAATTCAAAAGACCTTCATCGCCGGGACTAGAACAAATGACTTAATGAAAAAGGAGGCTATACTCTGAGGGCAACTGGAAGAGCGAAGAAAACAGGAGGAGGTTCTTTGGAAGCAGAAATTTCGAGTTCAGTGGCTCAAGGAGGGGGAGCGGAACACCAAGTTCTTTCACAGGACAGTGATGCATTGACGACATGTTAACAGGATCACCCACTTAGTAAACGGACAAGGGGTCACAATCAGAGATCACTCGGAGATAGAAACAAAACTAATCAACTTTTATCAAGACCTCTTAACAGAAAATCAAAGGGATAGAACAGTCGTCATCCAAAGAATCACAAGGCACATACCGGCCCTAGTGACAGCGGAGCAAAATGCTGCCCTCACCAGGCCCATCACTCAGGAGGAAGTGGATCAGGCAGTAAAAGACATGCCCCCAGGCAAGGCCCCGAGACCGGACGGGTTTACCACCGACTTCTTTCATCATTGCTGGGACCTGATAAAAAAAGATGTCTGGGAAGCGGTTGAGGAATCGAGAGCTGCGGGTGTGGTTCTTCCCTCTCTAAACGCAACCTTCCTCACCCTCATTCCCAAAGAGGAGCGAGTTACCGACCCCAAGCACTTCAGACCCATAGCCCTCTGCAATGTCATCTACAAGGTCATCACGAAGGTTATAGCCAACAGACTGAAACCCATCCTAACGCACATCATCTCCAAAGAGCAGACTGGATATATGGAAGGACGTCAGATCATGGACAACGTTATCCTGGCGCACGAAGTCATTCACTCTCTCAAAACCTCCAAAACCCCAGGTATGTTAATCAAACTAGACCTCTCCAAATCTTTTGACAGAGCCAGCTGGCAATATCTCAAAGCCATCCTTGACTCTTTTGGCTTTGATCAGAACTGGGTAAAGTGGATCCTCAATCTTGTCTCCTCCACCTTCTTTTCTATCTTGGTCAATGGAGTCCCCTCCAAACCCTTTACACCTTCCCGTGGCATACGACAGGGAGATCCCCTCTCACCCTTCTTGTTCATCCTCATGGAGGAAGGCCTGGGTAGATCCATCACAACGGCGCTCTCAGATGGCTCCCTCAAAGGACTACCTCTCCACAATCTTCAACCAGCCCTCTCCCACAGCCAGTTCGTAGACGACACGCTACTACTCAACTCCCCCTCGGCACGAGAAGCTTGCAGCCTCAACTCTATCCTCTCCGACTTCACGGAAGCCTCCAGCATGTCTCTTAACCTCGATAAGTCCAAGCTATACTTTTTCAACACCCCTGCCCCTGTACTAGCCCATATCTTCAGACTCATAGGCATACCAAGGAGCTCCCTTCCGTCCAATTACCTAGGCGTCCCTCTCACGGGTGCTGCTGCTAGATCCATCTCCTAGGACAGCCTTCTCCTCTCCATTTCCAACCATCTAAGCAATTGGACTTTCAGGCCCCTTAATATTGCCTCCCGGCTCGTCCTCCTAAAGTCGGTCCTGCAGGCCCTCCCCACCTATCTCTTCACGGTCCTAGCAGCTCCAAAAAAAGTCATTAAGGCCATAAGAAGCTTGCAGTGCAATTTCCTCTGGCATGGTCATCAACCAAACAAAAAGTGGGCCCTAGTGAGCTGGGACAAAACTTGCATGCCAAAAAGTCAAGGAGGACTCGGACTAAGGGACCCAGGAAAACTCAATCAAGTCATGGGACCAAAAATCTGGTGGCGTTGGCTGAAAGCTCCTACAACAGCTTGGGCACAAATTTGGAGACACAAATATACCCCATTAACGCCGGTCAATCAGCTCATCAGACATAACACCAGAATTCAAGGGTCCAACATTTGGAACACTGCTTGGCAAAATCACGCCCTGATTCAGGATCACGCCTTCTGGGAGGTCAGAGACGGGGAAAGTGCTTTGTTCTGGCACGAATCCTGGAAGCAATTCAAACCACTTAATGGCATTGAAGACCTAGACACCCTAAAGGACGCCATTGACACGCATGCCTCATTAAAATTCAAGGCTCTCTGGAAACCTCAAGAGCAGCACCCACACTGGCGTCAATGGAATACATCACACCAAGACCTAGGCGTCCCCGAAAATCTCAGCCTGGGAAGCTGGCCGACACAAGCCAAACAAAGGAAAATTCTAGTCAGAAATGGACTGGACATCCTGAGATGGGGATACTCCACAACTAGAACCTTCACAATAAAGGAAGCATACGCCATCTACAGCCATCGCCCAGGTGAAGATAAATAGCTCATCTGGAGTAAAATCTGGGACTCTGCTCTCTGGCCCAAGGTCTCCACTTTCCTTTGGCTTGTAGCGCACAATAGAACCTTAACTTGGGACAATCTTAGGAAACAAGGCTTCATTGGACCCTCCCTTTGCGTGCTTTGCTGACAACATGAAGAAACCAAAGAACATCTCTTCAATGGCTGCCAATACAGTCAGAGTGTATGGGATCAAAGTGCGCAAATCATGCGCAGATCGGGGCAACAACGTAATAGCATCAATGAAACAATAGAGCACTGGGATCGAATATCCTTCAAAAGAGAGCTTCTAAATCACATATGGCACCTCATACCAGGATTTACCCTCTGGCAGCTATGGAAGGAAAGAAATAGGAGAATCTTCCACTCAAAGGCTTCCTCGCCGGAGAGCAATTGGGAGACCATTAGCTCGCTAATCAAAGAGACCATCAAATGCAGATCATGGGAAAAATTGGACCTTAATGGTACCCCTGAAGAGCAGTACATCCTCCAGCATTGGCAGCCCCTCCCTTCCAATCACTCAGCCTTGCGGACAAATAAGCCCCCCCAAGCCAGTCCCGCCACTTGGTCCCCCCCTCTGGCCCCTTTCATTAAAATCAACTTTGATGGAGCTGCCAAAGGCAACCCAGGAATAGCAGGATGGGGCGCAGTGATCAGAGACTCAGAAGGGCAAATTCTAGGATTCTTAGCAGGCTTCCTCGGGGATTCAACAAATAACGTGGCAGAATTAACAGGCCTATTGAGGGGACTGCAGGCAACTATAGGCAAAGGCCACCGCAATATAGTCCTGGAAGAAGACTCACAAATCATCATACATTTAATCACCAAAATCCTGAATGGAAGTCCACCCTCAAAGATCTCACCAAGTTGGCGTCTCTCAGGACTGCTAGAGGACTTCAAGAGCCTCCTCACATCCACGCTCAACATAATACCTTCCCATGTGAAGAGAACTGCAAACAAGGTAGCAGACTGCCTAGCAAACGAAGCGGTCGAAAGGGAAGAGGATTACTCAAGCTGGATGGACCATGCCCCAAAATGCTCAGGCATCCCAACGAAGTGCCAGGCCCTTGCCCACAGGGACCTCCTACCCCCGGATGGGGTGACATGCGCCAATCAGCAAGCACGTGGACGATCGTCGGGATGCCCATTTATGGCATCAAAAGGCGAACCGCCCTTTGAACAATAACTAAGCACATGGACTGCACCAGGCACCTCCCGTCGATGAGCCCTCTCGCGCGAGGGATTTGTACCTGGAGACAGAGCAATAACAGCCCGGACTTAATGGCCTCGGCAGGCACGATAGCATGGTGTATAGATGAGGTGAATTGGACCCTTGCCGTGCCCATTCGGCTCAATTTCAAACACAGACCTCCGTCGCAGCCAGGCAGTGTAATAGCTGAGCAAGAAGACGCTCGAATCATGCCCAGACTCCGGGGGAAATCTCGCAGAGGGGCAGCATGGTACAAGGCCGAGTCTAGGCGCAAACGCATCCGCAAATTTGAAAGAGCACTAGCTCTGGCTGCCACCAGACGCAAGAACAAACCTGGGCCGACACTAATGGCAATAATAGAAGAAATTAGTTGGGAGGAGGCGCAGCAACACCTCCCCTCGCTCGTTATCACAGAAGCACCAAAGCCTCTGATAGGAGCCGCCCAATGGGACCTCAACGCCGCCACCGAGGAGGACCTCTTCCCGCCATGCATAGTGGAAGAGGAAGTCCCCCCCGACGACATTACGGGGATAGTGAAGAATGCAGGGTTGGCATCCAGCGCACCAGTGGACTCTCGCACAGGATTGCCCAACGTCAGTGAGGAACCGCACCAGCCTCCAGCCCTGGATTCACGGTACCTCCCCCTCATCTTTGAGCTCAGGAACCTGATGGAAGACCATGCATTTCGCCTAGCCCGGATGGACCAGCGGTTGGACATGATTTTCGCAGCCTATTCCAAAAGCTCTCCAAAGCGGCAATGCCCGACCTGTGAACGAGAGTACTCCCTCCCGGCAGGATGGCGACAACAAAGGAACAAGGCACCTGGTTAGGAAGTTCTCTGTTGTTTAGTTCAGTTAGTAAGTGCAGTCACTTTTGTTTAGTCATGAACTATGTTTTTAAACTCTCTAGCTTTATAGCCCTGGTTTCCTTCGGGCAAGGCACTAGCATGTTTTGTTATGAACTAGCCCAGCTGTCCTGGTTTCCTGCTCAGGCAGGACAGCTGGCTGCAACAGTGGACACTGTATTCTCCTTTTTGTTAATATAATAGGTACTGCCTTTTTATTTAAAAAAAAAAAAAGTAAGGTGTAAGTCATTTAAGAAGTGTAAGGGAATTTTGGGACACTGAGGAGCGTTTTTAGGAATGTTTTAGGTGGGTGAGGGAAATATAAATATTTAATTAATTAATAAAATTGATTTTCTGGTGCAACTAGGGGATGGTTGACATGTGTACGGGGGAGGTTTTTCCTAATTAAAATTAATGAAAAAGGAATTTAATGAGAATTTGAGAAACTAATTACTTTAAAACTCTATAAAAAGGATGGAGGAGGAGGAGTATGCATCTCTCATCTTTTTGCGTAACGTTACGCTACTGAATTTTTCCCTTGACTAAACTTTATCTTGTGGGAGTTGGGATACCCAGCTCAGGTAACAAGTGGTAGCTCGACTTTGCAAGGCGAGCTGGGTGCTATCACTCTCTGGTATTGTGTGCATGGCCCCTTTGAGGCTCAGGGGACTCAGGGGGAAGAAGAGTACCCCTAGCATTGGCTGGGAGGTACCGGTGAGGTCACATCGGTTGGAGAGCGAGAGCTGGACGGAGCACGTGCAAGACAACAACTTCGGAGCATTCGCGTTTGGCTAAGGTACCCCTGTTAAAGTTGTTACTTGCAATGAAATTTAATTTACACATGTTATTTTTCTATGCTCGGTTGAAGATTTCATTGCCATGAGATTTCTTGCACCTACTTTCCTACGGTATTTGTAATCCCCTTGCTCATTGTTTTCTAGATTGATTTCCCATGGTGAACCCAACCCCTGCTTGCAATGACTTCTCTGCATTTGTTTTTATTGATTAATACAAAGAAATTTGAGTTTTTGTCTTCGGTCCCTTATCCCTTAAGTTATTAGTCTATGCCTGAGTATTCGGCCAGGATCCGAATCGACGGTTGTCACTCTGGTGTTTAAAGACCTATAGATTCAAATTCCTTGCTTTCCTGTGCATGGATAATAGGTGAAGGATAAATTTCGCCCAACTGGTTATACCTTACCTATCTCTGCATTTTTCTCTTATGTTTAAACTCTATGTCTCGATTGATTAAACTCTGATTACACTCTGTGTTTTAATTGTCTAAACTCTGATAAATCTCTGCACTTGAATGGTAAATATCTGTGTTTTCTTGTGATTGATTACATCTGCGTTTCCTGGATGATTAATCCTTGCGTTTTTATGAATGAGCATCTCCGCGTCTTTGAGTGATTCATTTATGAATGGGTAATCCTTGCGTCTTTTTGGTGACTGAATATCTCTACGTCTTGGATGACTCAATTGTGAATGAGTAATCTTTGTGTTCTTCTTTTGAATGATTATCACTGCTTTTTATGTGAGACTGTGGTTTTTACTATATGTGACTGTTTTTTACCCAAATGATGGACAACGTGGTGATGGCTTATCGCTTTAAACTGTATATCATATAGTTTGGACATCGATACATACAACGATATAGACCGATATATACAATGATATATTGGGACAATGATTAAATGAAATGTATTTAATTTCGTAGAGTTTACAAAATAATTATTACCATTGATTATTACTATAAATGAATTATTACATAACGATTATTACCACTGCGAATTATTACACAGCGATTAAATTATTACACAACTGGCATAGAATAATTTCGTAGAGTCTTTAATTCCCATTTGAATATATTTAACACAACGAATTTGTTGGCATAGACTTAATTTTGGAAGACTTTTAAATTCCATTATAAATATAATTACACAATGATTTTATTTTGAGCAATTGTTGACAATGATTTTATTCTGAGTGATTATATACATGGGGATATATACAACGATTTATATTATAGATAACGAATTATATGTGAATTAAATTCAGTGAGTTATATTCAGGGAATATGTGGATATAGACAACAATTTTTATATTTTACAGACATTGAAATTTTATGGACTGTAGTTTTTATATTTCATATTTTATTAATACACATCGATAATATTGTTAGACTGAGTTGGAAGTTGACTAAGTAAGCTGGACAGATCTTCAAATAGGTCATTAAAGGAAATTTTAATGCGAATTAATTTGCAATTAATACTCTACAAAATGCACCAAAATTTACAAAGACAAAAGATGGAGTAATCCGAGTTACTGGCAGGTCATAAATCCTTGTTCTCCTTTTTCAAAAATCAGATATTTTCGCTATTTGGTTTTGGCCAGGGTAAAATTTCTTTACCTAATATTAATAAATCACACACCAATAGCATCCTTTAATTAGATCGCCATTTGTTTTGACTAATAGTTTAATTCAGATGTATTTATATGCTCTTAATCTCCAGCAATATCGAGCAATCAATTATTTCTCATCGCCCATGTACACTGTCACAATCCTCGATCTAGAGAGGAGATATTCATTTCTTGTATAGAACTTGTGGATGGTTGAGTAATGATTGAGAGATCAAGGCAACAAAAGAAAAACAAAAATAGATCCCAATCCAAGGAAGGTGCTCATACAACATTCAAGGTTATGTCCAGTGGGGAATTGCTTTCACTCTCTTTTATCCATTACATTAAAGGATTCTGGAATTTAAAACCTTGCAAATCGAATAGTCTTGTTATCATGTTGAAATTTAGTGAGCTTTAATTTTAAAACTGAGAGAAGTAATCATTAATGTCTTATCAATTCCGGTGGATGAGTATAGTTGTTTCCTCTCCCTTTGGATTACATGAAGATTCTCACTGTTTAAATATCCATGTCATTAACCTAAAATGTTTGGATTTAAATCTCTTATCTACCAATGAACGTGGTAAAACCCTAACAAGAACACCTAGATCATAATTCCATCTAAGTTTTGACATATCGACTCTTTAAGCATGGTGTATGTCCATTATTTGTTCATAGATAGGTAGATGCCATGTTAGTAAAATCCATTACTCTAGTATTCCAACTTTGTTGAGTTAAAATTTTTATCAGACAATTATTCAGTGTTTCCATAGGTGGCACTCGAAATTAAATTTTATTGTAGTCTTCACGTGTTTATTGATAGATAATTCGGTCTCCCAGCGCAAGGGATTTAGCTTGGGTTAAGGGTCTAGATATGTTATGTTGCGCCATGGTTATTGTCACGCCTATCACCTTGTGACGAAATGATTCTTGATGAGGGGATCATTGTGCGCCCTGATGGATAGAGGTGAATGATAACCTGGTTGGAGTCTAGTGCTTCCCGATGTGGGCATATTGTTCATTGTAATGGATATTGTTACTTGGTTTGTAACGCCTTAATGCATTGGGTTATGTGCGTCGTAGAGGTTTCTAGTTACTGGTCGTCAACGCTGATGTGTTGGGTTGTTGATGTTGTCCTTTAGTGTGTAGGTGTTGTCTTTCTTGTGTCAGGCGGGTAGCCGTTTTTATCTATCTATTGATTACCACATGTTTCATCCAGTTGCATGATGTGTTAGTATTTTGGGTCATTGTTATCTGTTGCCAGAATGTGTAAGTTGTGTTCGTCATCAAGTTGTGTTGATTAATTGTTGTCATTGATTGCCTTCATGCTTTAAACAAAAAAAAGAAATTACTTTTGCATTGCGTCACATGTAGTCGTAACGATGGGGTCGTTACAGACTCGGTCATAGATAGGGACGAAGGTTACTCTCCTTTTCTTGACTCAGTCGTATATAGGGATGAAGGTTACTCTCCTTCTCTTGACTCAGTCGTAGATAGGGACGAGGGTTACTCTCCTTCTCCCGACTCAGTCCCTCTTTCCTGCAATCATACCTCACTCTATTTTCACAGTTCCTCCTCAAACCCAAGAGCTTAGGCTCCCGTCTCTGCACTCTTCACAGGTCTTCCTCTACCCACCATCTCTTCCTTTCTTGCCTTCCTTAGCAAGATTGTGTGTGGCTCAAATTCCCACTTTGTGGTCAGGTTTGGAAACCTTATGGATGGGTGGTTTGCCCCATCCCCTCATTAGCTCTTGAGGAGGTCTTCCCACCTACCAACCTGACTGTAATTCATTCTTGGGTCAGAGGGTTGTTCTGATCCTGAGCAATTAAATCCATCAAAGTACTGGTCTGGTGGAGGTTAACACAACCATTCATGGTCCCCTTCACCATATCTTTCATAGCATTCATAGTCTCTCTTAGCACACCCCCTTTCCAGTAGTCATGCAACACTTATCCATTTTCTAGTAAATAACATAATTTACATTCATCGAACTTTTATAAAAAGGTCCATCAAATCAAACATTCACACATATTGAGTTTGCCATAGTCTATTGGCCAATATAGTTATATTTACAAACTAGGGGAAACAGGGTGTTACAATTCCCTCCCCCTTAAAGGAATATCGTCCTCTATGTTCTATCTGTCAACGTGTTTTGTATATACAGAAGTAAACAAAAATGGATACGCCTGTCTCATGGCATCCTCCATTTCCCACATGGCCTCATCTGGGCCAAAATGTGTCCATTGCACCTTTACCTATGCAATGGTTCAGTTCTTGAGTGAGGTTTCCTTCCTGTCTAGTATGCATTGAGGTTCTGGCATAAATTATCCCTCCAACCCCACCTGAATCACAGACTAGTCAATTATATGATTAGAATCATGTATATATTTCTTTAATAACAAAACATGGAAAGCATTATGTGCCTTCATTATGGGAGGGAGTGCTAGCCTATAGGCTATGAGTCCCACTCTATCTAAGATTTCAAAGGGTCCACAATACCAGGGTGCTAGTTTGGCACAAGCTCCCATTCTCAGGGAACTCTTCTTGGGCTTAACTCTGAGATAGACATGGTCTCCTATCGTGAACTCTTTGGGAGTTATCTTTCTATCGATGTAACTCTTCTGTCTATCCTAAGACATTTTCAGATTTTGCTTTATCTGAATCACTTGTTGTTCCATTTCTTTTAGGATGTCGAGTCTGATTGTAATTCTATCCAATGGATTACTTCAGCTGATTGAAATCTTGCATTTTCACCATAGAGGGCTTCAGAAGGGATCATCTCTAATGACTCTTGATAACCATTATTGTAGGCAAATTACACCAATGGAAGGTAGTCTTCCCACTTCTTAGGTTGATGCATTACATGCATCCTTAACATATATTCTAATATTTGGCGTACTCTTTCTGTCTGTCCATCAGTTTGGGGGTGATAGGTTGTGCTAAACAACAATTTAGTCTTAAAACCATCCTCAAGGATTTCCAAAATCTTGAAGTGAATTTTGTATCTCTGTCAGATATAATATCCCTAGGCATGCCATGCAATATGAATATCTCCTTCATGAAGATGTTGGCAATATCTATTGCCTTACAAGTTGACTTGACAGGAACAAAGTGAGCATACTTGCTCAATTTGTCCACCACTACCATGATGGCATCATTTTGCTTGGCCGATTTTGGTAATCCGATGATGAAATCCATGGAAATGGTTTTGAAACCATTTCCATTATGGAATTGGTAGAGGCTGTAACAACCCTGTTGGGTGCCGGTGTTCTACCTTAACTTGTTGGCATTCTAGACACTTAGCTAGATAGTCAGCTATGTACTTTTTCAATCCAAGCCAATATAATCGTTTCCTAGTGGTCGTGATCATTTTCTGATAACTTGGGTGACCAGTATAAGGTCTCTTGTGTAGTTCATTTATTATGAACCTCTTCAAGTCATCACAACTTGGAATATACAATCTGTTTTTGTAGGTCAACAACCCTTCATCAAGCATATGATAACCTTCATACTTTAGTCATGTGGGATCTTGCTTTAGGTATGATGTCACGATATTGAAGAATGAATCTATTTCTTGTGCATTCCTGACTCTTTCCCTGACATATGTTTCGCATGTGCTTACCATTTCCAGGTGAATCGTTTTCACACTTCTACTAAGGGAATCGACCACTCTATTTTCCTTTCCTTTGATGTGTTTGATTTCGAAATCAAACTCACTATGGAGAGCCATCCACAAAACTTGTCTAGCATTGAGTTTTGGTTGCTCAAGCAGGTATCTCAACCCATAATGGTCTGTCATAAGTACAAATCTCCTGCTCAGGAGGTAATGCCACCAAATTTTTAAAGTGTGCACCATGGCAACCAACTCTAGATCATGGGTCACATAATTGATTTCATGCTCATTCAATTTTATGGATTCATAGCAAATCACATGTCCTTCTTGCATAAGGACTCCTCTTATTCCTTCCTTACAAGCATATGTACACACAAGGAAGTCATTATCATGGTCTTCAATCTTCAAAATGGGTGCATGGGTCAGAAGGTATTTCAGTTCTTGAAATATTTCTTCACATTTTGATGTCCAAGTGAATTTAACCCCCTTTTTCTGAAGGGTAGTGATTGGACAACCAATCTTGGAAAATCCTTTTATGAACCTTCTATAGTATCTTGCTAAGCCCATAAAGGATATGATATTAGATACGTCCTTTGGGGTAGGCTATTCCATGATAGATCTGATCTTGTCAAGGTCTATTGCCACTCCTTCTTCGGAAATAACATGGCCTAACTAATGGACTTGATTCTAGAAAAAGTCACACTTGCTAAACTTAGCGTAGAGATGATGCTCTCTTAGTACTTGTAACACTAATTTAAGATGTTCTTCATGCTCATCTATTTTCTTGGATTAGATTAGGATATCATCAATGAAAACCAATACAAATCTGTCTAGGAATTTGTTGAGTACATTATTCATCAAGCACATAAAAGTGGCGGGGGCATTGGTTAATCCAAATGGCACCACCAAAAATTCATAGTGACCATATATGGTCCTGAAGGTTGTTTTGTGGATGTCTTCATCCTTGGTTCGGACTTGATGGTATCCAGACCTTAAGTCAATCTTTGAGAATATGGAAGCACCCCCTAATTGGTCGAACAAGTCATCGATTCTTGGTAAGGGATACTTGTTCTTTATGGTTGTCTTATTGAGTTGTCTATAGTCTATGCACAATCAGAGTGTTCCATCTTTCTTTTTCACTAACAAGGTTGGTGCTCCCCATGGGGACACGCTGGGCCAGATGTATCCTTTGTTCATCATCTCCTTTAGCTATAGCTTGAGCTCAACTATCTCTGGTGTACTCATCCTATAGGGTGTTCTATATACTGGCACTGCTCCTGGTGCAAGTTCTGTCGAGAAGTCAATGTCTCTTCTCGGACGTAAACCTGGTACCTCTTCTGGAAACATGTCTTTATACTCTCTTAATATGGGATGGTCCTGTAGGTTTGGTTTGTCATCCTCAACATATTCCAACACTTGTATTGCATATAGGGGACATCCCTTTCTACAATACTTTTTCCTTTGAAGGGTTGATATTCGTCTCACCAAGACAAGCTTTTGAATCCCTTGGAGGTTTATTTTTCTCCCTTCTTCATTTACACATTCTAAAGATTTATGGTAATAGTCCAACTTAGTTTTATAAGAAACTAACTGGTCCATACCAATCAACAGGTCATAAGACCCTAGGGGAAGTATGTTAAGGGTCACTTGGGTGGGTAATCTATTCATAATGAATGGCAAGCTGGTATGACCTCTGCTACTTTCCTTTTGGTTCCAGTGAATAGTTGTATGAACCATGGCTTAACATGTCTAAATGGTTATAGTTTACACTTATCAACAGTTTGAGGGGCCACATAACTCAAATTAGAACCAAGGTCAATTAAAATAGAAACTAGATGGTTGGTGATCATACCTTCCATATCCATAATTGAAGCTTGGTGGTCGACTTGTTTATTATCCAAGGATGCATATATATGTGGCATGCTCCTAGCCACATCATTGACTGTGGTAGCTTCTTGGATGTTGTAGACTCTCCTATTTTTCTGTTGTATATGTGAACAATCTCTCAACAAATGTTCTTCTCCACAACCCCAACACTTCAAGGGTTCTTTCTTTAGTTCATTAGTCTTTCCTAGGGTCACTCTAAAAGGTTTATTTCCACTCTGGGAGGGGAAATTATGCTAATACACACTTCTAGTAGGAAGGATCATTCTAGAACCCTTCCAATAGTTCTTATATCTTGAGGATTTAAACCCCTTCTTATTGAATATCGAACTACTCTTCTTCTTGAAGTGTTTCTTAAATTGTTTCCATGACAATTCCTTCTCATGGATTCCTTTCAAAATCCTAAGGTCTTCCCACCAAATGGAAGCCTTTCCTTTCAAGTTGAAGATGGATATTCGAGCCTTCGAGTTTTCAGAGTAGTCATGGACTCTGAAATACTTCTTTAAACCAAGAAGCTAACCTTCTGCCTCTTCCACTTTCTTAATCTCTCTGTTGAAAGAGGGTGGTTTGGCTTTCTTGAACTCTTTAGGATCACGGATTTCAGAATGCTTTCACTTCTTTCCTTTCTTTTGAGAATGTGACCTAGTTTTGCTACTAGAAGATCCTTCAGAGTTGCTAGTTTCCTTTCCAGAGGACTCTCCCGATGAGTGTCCCCTGCCTCCAGGTTGGGCCTTCCTCAAGGTACTTCTCCCAGTGTGGCCACTTATGGGACCATGTTTTTGTATTTCAGGTGGACTTTGACTTCTCTTCGTATGTCGTCGGTCCACATGACTGGTTGCGGGTCCATGTTGTAGCTGCCTCTGTATGTCGGATAAGCTATGCAACAAGAATGCATTAATTTTCGTTTGTTTTTCTTACTCCTTTATCAATCTCTCGTTGTCGGCCTTGCATCTCTGTAATTCAGCCATGAGGCTCCTTACAGCTTCAGCCATATCTAGAGGGGTTTCCATCGCCCTCCTTTCGTCAGATTCTTCGTCTCTATTATGGGAGCCATCCCCCACTTCATGGAATGTCACCATCCTTCATACTTGGAGTTTCCCACAATTTACCGACTGCTTGAGTGTTGAAAAAACACTTACTGTTAGCCAATAGTCTATTAGTTTACGAACAACACACTGTTCATATTTCTTAAATACACACACAGTAGTCAGTTTCATTCTTTTTCTTCAACAAAAGTTTAACCATAATTTTTAGGAAAGAGGTAAGACAAGGTGACACCCTTAAAATACTTTAAAATATGGTTTTTTTATGTAACTCATCCATGAGCCCAAGTAGGCCAGGTGTTGTAACCATGATCTGATACCAATTTGTAACACACTCGAACCCTCAATATCTTTCCTAGGGATGAGGCATCAAAATTTCGCTCTTCTTAACATCTCAAATCCTCTGTTTGAGGTATTCATCCTCTTCTACTTACCCGTAGCATTCTAATGACTACTACCAGGCTTAAATTCAAGCTTTGGGTTGTAGGTTATGTCTTCCCAAAGCTCTTCGAGCATTCTTGCCTTACGCTACCACCAATTCTTCCAAAGGAACAATCCTCCGGAACCACAAAAATAGGATCAACGGTCTTTGTTCCTTACCGAGATCTACAACCCAGTCTCTTCCTTCAGAAATTTGGGTTTTGGTCGAATCCGTAGGCACACTCCACAAATCCTTCGAAGTCGCTTTATAATGGAGTGGACCTCGATCTTCTACGTTCCCCCTTACTAATCAATGGTGCACGCTTCTCCTTTAAGATCAATGACCCACAACAATTTTGGGATATGGCGCTTCAGGACATTCCAAACAACCACCACGTGAATCCTCTAGAGTGGAAAATCTTTGAAGTTCACAATCTGACGCCACATGTCCTTAGAGAATCAACGGCTCTGATTCACTTTAGGACTTTGGGCTTCGACAATTCTCGAGTCTTCACACACGCAAATATCCAGAGTATCAGATCTCCTGACACACATCGTCTACTACTAACGGTTACGATGAACTCTGGCGCTTCGGCCTTCGGGCGTTCTCTACTCTCGCAACAAGTCTTCCTCTGGAGTGATAGATCTCTTGACACCTGTCCTCTGAGATCTACAACTCGAGTAAACTCCAGGCACTAGGCCTTCGATATTTCTTGTTCCAATTTTCTCCAAAGGGGCTATCCTCCGAAGTAACATATCTCCCATCACGCATTCCCAAATGATGGACGGTTGAGATCCTCTCCGTTACTCTGGGCTTTGGGGATTTTCGAAGCACCAAGATTCAAATCCTCCAGAGTGTCTCTCCTCTAGAGTTAACGATATACTGACACACATCTTGACTTATGGATGGTTCAGATCTCCTCTGGCTTCTTGCGACTTTAGGGGTCTTCAACCTTTTACACCTACTTCCTTTCAGTGTGTTAAACCTCTAGAGTACAGGATCTAATGTCATGTGTTTCCCGATGCCAATGACTAAGATGGAATCTGGTACTTCGGGCCTTCTGGACTCTCTACAATACTATACCCCAATTCCTCTGGAGTCCGAAGTCCCGAACTACCAGAGGTCCGATCACTTCGCCAACCATTCTAGCTAGGTGGGCTTGTACCAGGGGCTGACACATGTAAGGGGCCAGTAATGACATGTGTCACACTCCAGTGGGTCTAAAGGGTATGTGATACACATGAATCCAGGTGACACGTGGCACGTCTATCGGGGGTCCACATCACCCTGATAAACGTCATCTTGCCATGTTACCCAGACTGACAACCTTCTAACCTCCCTCAGATCTCACGGTCGAGATCCTACCACGTAGATCCATAGACCCATGGCTTTCATTACTTCGTGACTCCGGCCTTCAGGAGTTTTGCAATGCAAACTCTTCTTTTCCCCAGAATTGGTCAGCTTCAGGCTGACCACCACCTAGATTTGACGGTTAGGAAAAGTCCCGAAGCATCCTCGAATCGACGACTCACGTCACTTCAGGCTTCAAAGATTATCGATACACCACACCTCAAATTCCCCGGAGTGCCCAGTCTCTGGACTCAAGGATCTAGTGCCATGCATCCACTATATATCGACGACTGAGAGGGATCCTGAAGGATCCGAGGACCAACGGTCCTCATTACTTCATGAATTTGGCCTTCGAGAGTTTTGACATTACAACACCCCTATTCTCCCGAAGCGGTCAACGCCAGGCTGACTACATCGTAAATCTGAAGTCTAGGAAAGAACCCGAAGGATCCCTAGATCTATGGTCCTGGTTACTTCACGACTCCTGCCTTTGGGGGTTTTTGCTTTACTGCCACTCTATTCTCTCAAAGAAGGATTTCGCTGAAGTACTGTGTGCGGGTCCCTTCTCCTGAATGATCGGACGATAGGTAGGGCTCCGAACGATCTCCCCAAATCTACGACTCTCCTTTACTTTGTAACTTCGACGTTCAAGGAGTCTAATGCTATAGCATCTCCATCCTCCCAGAGTAGAACTTTGCCAAATTTATCTTAATGTAGATCCAACAAATGAGGGATTCCCTGAAGATTTCTTGATTGCTGGCTCACGCTACTTCGCCATGGGTAGCTGGATCCTAGTTTGGTCAGTAAGAAAGGTTCATCTAACCACTAGGGAAACTGTCTATTGCCAGTTAACTTGCTGATAATTGAATCTCCAGGTTGTCTTCAGCCAATTTATAACTAATAGGGTCGAAAATGATCTAAAGTCTTGAACTTTTGTAGCTCCAAAGCCAAAAGGATTTGGCTCCCTTAGGCTTAGCCTAAGGTTCCTAGGTGTTGGTTATATGGGTCCTCTCGAATGGATTTTGTCCGCTCGTCTTCCAAATGAAAGGATCTTCCCTTCCGAGACTCAATTCTCGCTATCATTCTTGAGATTCATCTTGAAAGTGTTAAGGACTTGGGCATGATATCTCGATTACACAGTGAGGAGTCTGAAGGATATATCCTCTTCATACAGACAAGACCAGATAGATGCAATACTTTCTATCTCGGCCTTCCTACGGGTTCACATCCCACGACACTTCGAGGGCTAAGCTAGGGCATATATATGATCCATAAAAAGCATGAGTTCATAAGGAAATAAGTGCATACACATAACTTAACCATTCAATAAAAAAACCATCTATAAATAGATAGACACATGCATTCATCCATTATCCTATTTCGATGCATAAGGTATGAAAACACTTATCATAACCAGAAGACGTGATGCACCTGCTGAAAGGGGTGCTCGTTTCCACCCAACTATAGGCTCAGTCACTCCTAACGGATTTACCACTAGTCACCCCCGATCTAGACCACGATGCTTTGGGATTGAATCTTTTCTTCCGACTCAACGAAAGTTAGGGACGAAGGTTACTCTCCTTCTCCCGACACAGTAATAGATAGGGACGACGGTTACTCTCCTTTTCTCAGCTTAGTCATAGATAGGGATGAAGGTTACTCTCTTTCTCCTGAATCAGTCATAGATAGGGACAAAGGTTACTCACCTTCTCTCGACTTAGTTGTAGATAGGGATAAAGTTTACTCTCCTTCTCCCTACTTAGACCCTCTTTCCTATGATCATAACTCGCTCTATTTTCACAGTTCCTCATCGAATCCGAGAGCTTAGGCTCTCATCTCTGAACTCTTCATAGGTCTTCCTCTACCCACCACACCTTCCTTTCTTGCCTTCCTCAACAAGATTGTGTGTGGCCCGAATTCCCTGTTCGTGGTCAGGTCTGGAAGCCTTACAGATGGGTGGTCTGCTCCATCCCCTCATTAACTCTTGAGGAGGTCTTCCCACCTACCATCCTGACAGTGATTCATTTCTGGGTTAGAGTGTTGTTATGATCCTAAGAAATTAAATCCAACAAAGTACTCGTCTGGTAGAGGTTAACACAACCATTCCTGGTCCCCTTCACCATTTATTTCATGGCATTCATGGTCTCTCTTAGCACACCCCCTTCCACTAGTCATGCAACACTTATCCATTTTCTAGTAAATAACATAATTTACATTCATCGACCTTTTATACAAAGGTCCATCAAATCAAACATTCACACATATTGATTTTTCCACAGTCTCTTGGCCAAGATAGTTATATTTACAAAATGGGGGAAACAGAGTGTTACATTGGCCAGGCGGGCATGAACCAAAAGCTAACACGCGGCGAGGGACAAGAGTGACATGTGTCCTCGATAGGGGGTGACATGTGTCATTCTCTAACATGCATAAGGGGTATGTGCATTGTCCATATTTGGGTGACACATGGCACACATCATGTGGGTCCACATCACCTTGAATGACGTCAGGATGTCACGTCATTTTGGAATAATAGCTGCCTATACCTTCGATCTCATGGTCAGTAAGAGTCCACATAGATCCATAGAAATACAGATCCTGTTACTTCGTGGCTCCAGGCTTCGGAGCTTTCCAACTCCTCTCATCGTGAATCCATGAAGAGATAAGTCTCTAAACTCTCTAATCTAGCGCCAAGTGTCCTCATCCTACCAACGACCAAGATTCATTTCAATGTTCATGACTTTGGCAGTTTTCACACTTCGTAGACTCTTGGCTAGATTCCTCCAGATTACGAAGTCTCCAGACTATGGGATCGCTTGCCACGTACCCACTCATCCAACGGTCCTAGTTCAACAAACAACCTTTAACAATGGACAAGTAGAACCACGTGTCACTCCACAATGTGTTCCCAATCGATTGGGTAATCGAGGATGGTTTCTTATATCAAAATCTAAGAGGGATCCCAAGGGATCCGAAGATCGATGGTCCACATCACTTCGACAGTTCGACATTTAGGAGTTCGACGAGTACCTTCTGACATCCTTTCCACAACACGCATGATCTATTGACACGTGTACCTAGCATTCATGGCTAGGATTTACTCTAGCTTGCCGAGTTATGGGGAAACTTGCGCATCCCTATACCACTGAATACCTAGAATTCCATATAGCCATTGATCTATGGACACATGTCCCTCCATTTTCAATGGTCCCGATTTACTTTGCGACTCTGACATTCAGGAGTTTCGACGTTAGACCACTCCTATTCTCCCGGAGTAGGACTTCACCGAAGCACTTAATGCTTCCCTTCCTAAGTCTGATCTAACGACTAAGAGGGATCCACACTAGATCCCTAGATCAATGACCCTCATGGACTATGAACTGTTCAATCAAAGACCTAGAAGGGCTCAGAAGATCCCTTAGAAGGATCACTTCTACAGGGGAGAGGATGACTGCCTCTTCCTGAGAAGGATTTGTTGGGTTCTTAGACACACAACTAGCACTTCATCAGCAGTCGTACATACATGGGCTGACTAAAGGCAGGGCACGTGCATACGTGTGTTGTCCCACTACAGGGCGCGTATGCCTCTTAAGACTCTAAAAAACAGAAAAGAAATAGTCTGGTAAGTAGAGCAGGGAAGACTAGTATTGAGAACCAGAACCCATGAACACTCAAACTTCTTGCAGAAACTCAAAAAAGGCAGTAAAACCAATTTCAAAATACCCAATAAAAAATCCCCAAAGGACCCTAGAGACTCCCCAATATGTTCGTCAATTCTGTTGTGAGTGGGAAATCCCCCTACGGACTAGCACTTAGGGTTTTATCATGCACGCAAAAAAGACCTAAAGATTCCTACTTTTTACCATCATCCCAGACCTAATCCCCATTATTCTTAAGCAAATACACAGTTAAGAAGATCGAGTGAACATACCTTATTTCCGGCATTTGGTATCGATCCATTTTTATGCTTGGTCGCTCTTTGACTGCAACTCTCCTCCCAAGGATGACCTGCATTCACAAAAGACAAACAAAGAAATCCACATGCATTTGATCTACAGATTAATGGGTTAGAGATTTAATCAACATTTACACAATAAACAATGAAAAACTCATATGGTGGGACGGGAAAAGTACTTCTTTATTATTAACTTCACTAAAGCAAATTACAATGATGAAGACGACCACTGCTCCAAGAACCTGGTCCTGGGCTCCTCTTTTACTGTGCACCAACTGCTAACACACTTGCTTCTCTTCTTCGTTGAAATCACAAAATGGTTGCAGAATCTTGGGCAAGGGGAATACGAAAAAAGGGTAGAGTTTCTTTACTATGATTTTCCTCCTTTCAAATGGGAACCCTACCCCTTCTCTTATAGGTTAGAAGGAGTTAGGTATTTAGTCGAGTGACTGGCCATGCATGGTCGAAAGGTTTAGTTAACTTACCCAAAAATGTGTGTTCCATCAACAAATTTCCATTTTTCATGCTTTTGTAGGTACACACGGGCTGTAGTGGGTCAGCTAGAGTGTACACGTGGGCTGTAGTGGAGCAGGGTGCGTGGGCCTTTAAAAAGGGTGTTTTTAAGAAGATTTGTTTAGTATTGGCTTGGCAAAGAAGGCATATGAGATGGCCTGATGTCAGGTAAGCATGTCTGGTGCAAATTAGGGTTATAACAAATGCCCCCTAATGTGTGAGGTCAGAAGAGCATCTAATGGCTAAAATACATTATCAATCTTTATCAACGTACCAAACCAGTGAGCCCAGGGACCAGAATTCGAGAAGTGCCATCTGCAAAATAAAAATTGTCTCACCGAGGTGGGCATACCCATGCCCGGGATAAAATAAAATCATGGCTGCCAATCAAGTACATTGCATATCCATGTCATATAACTCTATAAAGTGTAGCTGCGAGCAATACACAACGGATCTACATCTTGAAATAAAAAAGATATACATGTACAGTATCCATCTTCTAGAAGCTGATAAGGCATGATGGTTGGAGATGAGGTCTTCAGAGCTCGAGCAACAACTTCAAAATATTCAACACTCAGGTAGGAGTGTAATATGAGTGTACGACTTCACTACCCAGAGGTCTTCGATGGCTCGTCGGGCATGGACTAGAGAATCTTGATGATCAGACTGAAGGCTTCATTGATTTCGAACAACGACTTGATTGGACTTTCGAAATGGTCGGGCATGAGGGTAAGAGACAAACTATAGAGGGGCCAACTCAAGCTTGGTAAAAAAGTCCCTTGGACAATAGCACGACAAAAGATGAGACTCAGGAAGCATGGTGTTGACTTAAGTTCACAATGCAGGAGGCAACACAAACTCTCCATATGTTTGGAAGAATAATCAAACGAAGGAAGACACAACTATATGTAGCGAGAACAACTTCTTAAGGTCATATTCAATCCCAGGGCTTGACGAACAAACAAAAGGATATGCTTTGTCCAAGGGCGACTCATTGTGCTGCCAATAAAAAGAAAATACTTTTCCCTTCCTCTTTTTGGGGTATATTTGTTTTTTTTTGTCTTTTTCAATAATTAGGAAAAAAGAATAAAAGAATGCTACGTTACAAAGGAGGAAACGAGTGTCACAAACATACTAGTTCTAGGCACAAGGACAAGACTGATGTTCAGAGCAAGGGCACTTGGAAAAATCCCTCCCAGGGCCAAAGGTGTCAAGACGCAAAGGCAAAGTGCTACAGAGCTTGCGTATAAGGCATGCTTTAGATGGTTCAGTTGAGAGCAACATGGAGTCGACATTAGTCCAAAGACGCAGGAATGAAAATGTGGTTAACAAGACACACAATGTTAACGTCCTTTGATGTAATTTTAACAAGCCCAGAGAAGGTAAGCTCGGTCGGTTTTTCATTTTTAGAGAGTCTGAAAAAAGCATAAAAGGAGACTCTACTGGGGTACCTTTTTCGAAGATAGTCTAGTCGGCTTGAAAAATGGGTAAACTAGCACTGACCAGACGTCTTATTCAAAACCATTTTAATGAGTGTGATAAAGACAAGGTCACTCGACAATTTTTTCATTTTTAAGGAGTCTGAAAAAAGATTAACTATGGACTCCGTCAGGAATTTTCTTCTGGACCATTTTAACAAGTGTGAAAGAATAAGGTCACTCAACGATCTTTTCAATTTTAGGAAGTCTGAAAAGAGCTTAACTATGGACTCCGTGGGGGTTCCTTTTTCGTAAATTTAGTCCCTTAGGCCTGAAAAGGGTTAAAATTATACCTGAGAGTACTCTTCTAGAGAAATGAGGTCCCTAGAGTGTACCTTTTTCGTACAGTTGACCATCCGGACCGAAAAAGGGGAAAACTACCGTCGGACAGACGTGACTTCAAATTTCAGTTTAGCGAGTGTGAAGGTCAACAAGATCGCTCGACAATCTTTTCATGTTTAGAGGGTCTGAAAAGGGTTGAAAAGAAGACCCGTTGGGGGCTATGACTCATGTATGAAACTGGTTCAGGTAGAGCCCGATGCTAGGCTCAGACCAAGAGTCTCTTCGATAGTCAATTTGGAAAGTCTCCCAAAAGGGAAGAAAACACAAACCATAGTGTAAGTCCTCCCGTGGTATAGAAATCGTAGTCATGGCTTCAAGGATAGCCTCATCTGAAGGCAATTCAAAATCTGAGAAATCACGCAAACGAGGGTCGACAATCCCAAAGGGTGAAGTAAACTAACCATACTCCATATGACGATGGAGGTTCTGGCCAGGACTGGTAGAGTCTATCAGCAAAGAATCAAAATCATGAGGGCTTGAGGATCTACAAACAACGAGATCAAACTCAGAAGGATACTCAAGCCCACTTGGATCAAGAGGGGGAAGAAATGGATCCCATGCTCCCATTGGATAAACCAATGGATCAATTTCTAAGACCAAGTCTCTAGAGGGAAAACATGATTGCACAGGTTCCTGCTCAGAAGCAATTGAACACTGAGGATAAGACACCACATAATTAACCCGTGGCGGGGTGGAGTCTACACGAACACTAAGAACATATAAAGGGGCAACCTGAACTAACACTGAAATAGGATGGTGATTATCAGATGCCAGCTGGTCAATAGTGACAATGCTTCCATTGTGAGGGAAATGCATCACCCGGAAGAGCGTAGATACCATAGCATTCATAGCATATACATAATCACGCCTGAGAAGCATGTTGAAATCTAACGGGCCTTGCACCACTATAACATCGACACGGACAATCTTCCCACCTAACGAGATAAGAAACTAAGGAAGAACCCCCAAATATTCACTAGGATGTTTGTTAAAAGCCAACAACTCATGTGAAGCAGACACAAGCTTGGGAGAACACAAGACTTTCCAAACCAAGGAAGATAAAATACTTGTCGAGGCTCCTTCATCCACAATACATCGATAAATGTTTGTTGAATTAAATTCAACCCTTATTTGAAAAGGTGCATAAGAAGGAAGAAAAGGTTCAACAAGATCATTTCAATCAAAGGAAACCATCCTAGGGCTTGGAGGGGGTGTACTCGGAATGTGCAGAATTCCCGCTTGTTCTGAAAGTATTGAACTGGAAACGCTAAAAACATAGTTGGTAGACACTTCAATCCCTAAGAGAGGAGTGGGATCAGCCGAAGCCTATGTCGACATGACCACTTTCTCAACCAATGGCTGCATAGGCTGAGAGACTACATGGTCTAAAGGCACCTCACCCCTCAAAAGAGGAGTGGGATCAACCGATGACTACATCGACATGATCACTTTCTCAACCAATGGTTGAATAAGCTAAGAGACTATAAGGTCTAAAGGCACCTCACCCCTCAAAAGAGGAGTGGGATCAACCGATGACTGCATCAGCGTGACCACTTTCTCAACCAATGGCTGCATAGGCTGTGAGGAAACCTCAGAAGACTTAGAATCAGAAGAGCTTGCAAACAGGGACCACAATATTTGTACCTCTGGAATGCTAGGGCACAAATGAGTAAGGTGATCTCCCTTGCAAAGCTTACAAGGGAACTTAGGCTTATGTCCTATCCATATAGGTTTCTCAACAAAATCGATGCCCCTGACATGACTAGTAGTGGTTGGTTGCACATCTCCAACATGACTTGTAGAGGCTTGTGATGGGTTGATAACTTGACTTGCAGAGGCTACATACCTATTACCAGTATGACTAGAAGTGACTGGACTCTTTCCCCCAACATGACTTGCAGAGGGTGGGTGATTTCCCCTAGCATAACTTGCAAATGCTGGGTGCTGGTCTTCAATGTGACTTGCATAGGTTGTTGACCTATCTCCAACATGACTCGCAGAGGTTGGTGATTTCTTCTTCCTATTCTTCCTCTTTCTATTTCGTTTAGACTTCTGGTTACTAGTAATTGTACTTTCACTAGAGGCGGGATAAGGAGGAGGAGAAGACTTTGTTGATGAAGAAACATCAATAGGGTGCCCATGAATTAAGGTTATTAACTGAGAAGCATCAAGAGCATTCGGGGCATTTGGAATGGTACCCAACCAAACTGGTAGTCCCACATTCACCCCAGGAATGTACAAAGTGGCAATCCAAGGGACACCAACGTTTCCAAAGAAAGGAAAAGCACAAGAATCCCCTTGCGAAGGGGTTCCTTGGTTGGTATCATCGGGAACTTTAGCCATGAATATCTTATTCACAGGTTATCCCCTTATGGGATCGTTCAAATCCGTAAAAGTCTCACACACTGACTATGGATGACCAGTGTTATCAAAACAACGCCTATATAGAGACGGCTCCATGTTTCTAAGAGGAAGACCAAAAAGTCCTCACGACCAGCTGAGTGAGAGGTCTACCACCCTAGGTCAGATACCCAAAGCCATGGTTGGCTAACTCACTATGGAAAACTAGGGAGCACAGAGCACACACTAAAAGTTCCTAACAGAAAATCAAGCAAACGACTAACTAGTTGGAAGAACAGTTACACCAACCAACATTAGAGCAACTTACCAGTGCAAGTGCAACTCGAATATGGAAGAACCCTCCAGGTATACTCTGCAAAGCGTGGCCCGATGTCTTCCCTAGGTACTGCGGTATACCCCCATGGTCACCTGTGTAAATCCCTAAAATAAAGGTAACTAGGTTGCCAGCTCATGAACAATCACCAGGCGGGTACAGTCGAAATTCGGGTGGACTGCAATGAGCAGGGTATCAAGCCCGAAACCTATCAAGGGTATCGAAAGCAAGTGTTCCAGAAGAAGACTGAGGACCTTGAATGGATTCAAGGCCCATGAAGCTCCATGGCAAATGCGATCAACAGAATCCCAAGACAAGTCCTCTATATGCGTTCCCCACTACGCTTGGTCCGGCTTTGGAGGGGTTATCTCTGCTACATTTCCGCACGTGACCTCGTGTTTAGCCCCTGTGTTAGAGGGGGGTCCCGGATAATTTCCACGTTACTGGACTTCTACACTCCTTGGCACAGACTCGTATGTTTTTTTTATAGCCTTGAAGAGTTTCCTCTCCAACCTAAATCAAGGATCTAGAATAATTTAGTTGATGGACCCTACAAACGTAAAGTCTAGTAAATTTTAATTAACGTTCTTTTTACTGGCTTGATTTACTCAAAAAGGGTACGGTAGTGCAACTGATGTTGTTAAGACTCTTGCGAAAAATGATGAAACTTATATGAACACTGGCAAAGAATGATTATATTTCTTATTTATTTATTTTTTGAAATGCTTTTAAAATTAGAAGAAAACACAACGCTATGTTAATTTCTTTTTCTTTTTCAAATGACAATGCAAAGAAAATGCCAGGAAAGAAAGAGATCTAACAAATAGCTTTTTTTTATATTTTCTTCCAATCAAAGCATAAATAACAAAAGATTCTAAAAGAAACTGATGAATGCACGATTCATGGAAAAAAAATTTCAAAATGCAACTCATTTTTCTTAAAATTTCAAGCTAAAAATAAGTTAAAAAATCTAGGAAACAAAAGAAATCTTCTAAATGAAAAAGCAAGCTATAATAGAGTCCAAACCTAGGCTAAGCTGATATGACAGAGACCACATTCAGAAAAGAAAGACCCTGGGAAGTAAAAACTTGATAGGGAGGAGGATGACTACCTCCAAAAACTTTTCTGGACAGGTACGCGACTGTCTCTTCAACAACTAGCGTGCATACACGGGATGTAGAAGGGAAAGGTGCATGTGCACGTGGGCAGGCCCACTATAGGCCGTGTGTACCTATGAAATCCTTCAAAAAAAAATAAAAAATAAGCAGCTAAGCTTCAACAGAGGATATTGGTATTGAACACCAACACCCCTTAAAGGTAAAAAAAAAAAACTTACTTTGACGCAAAGAGGCAAGAAAAATATAGCGAAACAAAGTTAATCCTGAGGTTTTTACCTGACTTTGGACTGTTCAATCAAAGACCTAGAAGGGCCTAGAAGATCCCTGAGAAGGATCACTTTTGCAGGGGAGAGGATGATTGCCTCCTCCTGAAAAGGATTTGTTGGGTTCTCAGACATGCAACTAGCACTTAATCAACAGGCATACATACGCGGGCTGACTAAAGGCAGGGCGCGTGCATACACGTGTTGTCCCACTACAGGGCACGTATGCCTCTTAAGACTCTCAAAAACAGAAAATAAATAGTCTGGTAAGTAGAGCAGGGAGGACTGGTATTGAGAACCAGAACCCATGAACACTCAGACTTCTTGCAGAAGCTCAAAAAAGGCAGTAAAACCAATTTCAAAATACCCAATAAAAAATCCCCAAAGAACCCTAGAGACTCCCTAGTATGGTCACCAATTTTGTTGTGAGTGGGAAATCCCCCTACAGACTAGCACTTAGGGTCTTATCATGCATGCAGAAAATACCTAAATATTCCTACTTTTTACCATCATCCCAGACCTAATCCCCATTATTCTCAAGAAAATACACAATTAAGAAGATCAAGTGAACATACCTTATTTTCGACGTTTGGTATCGATCCCTTTTTACGCTTGGTCGCTCTTTGACTGCAACTCTCCTCCCAAGGATGACCTACATTCACAAAAGACAAACAAAGAACTCCACATGCATTTGATCTACGGATTAATGGGTTAGAGATTTAATCAACATTTACGTAATAAACAATGAAAACATCATATGGTGGGACGAGAAAAGTACTTCTTTATTATTAACTTCACTAAAGCAACTTACAATGATGAAGACGGTCACTGCTCCATGAACCTGGTCTTGGGTTGATCCAAATTTTATGAGCAGAATGAAATGAATACATATTATTAATGGGTGCTTAACACAAAATAACAGAGATACAATAAAACAGATTTTCTATTCAATGACGAAATAAGCTGAAACTTCAAAATGCAGTGGAAACAAGCTTGTTGGAATGGTGGCGGCTTATCTCTTAGAAGAGATGTGATGGAAGTGCACATTCGCAAGAAGAAGGTTACAATGAGGCTTTGAAGGAATTTTTACAATAAGAAAGAATGCCAAAAACCCTAGACATCCAAAAACCTAACCATAGGAGATGAAGCGCCAAAAGTCATGTGGGCCCCGTTTGGGTAAGTTAGTACATCAACTTCCCGGGGTCGTAACTTTTGCATACGATCTTTATTTTAGGCGTGTGATAGCCCATTGGAAAGGTATTGTTGAGGAGATTCATTTTTGGGGCTCAATCATTCCTTTGGCTATCATTGAGGAGCTCGATCCCGAAAAACCTTCATTTAGGCCCTCAAAATGGCCTTGCAAGTTAAAACTACTAAAAATATTAAATAGCCAAAATTGTCAGAAAACTGTTTTGAGCCAGTTGGAAAAGGTGGGTGGCCACTGATATCCATCTAGATCAATCCTCCCTCCTTAGGAAGCAATAATCTCCATTGCGTTGAGGTCCCCCATCAGATGAGAAATTTTTTGTTGAATTTGGCCCTGGGTGAGCCACTTGCCTTGGTGCAGGAGCTACCCTGCTTTGATGACTCAATAAAGTTGAATCCTTTGTTGTCGAGTGACCTTGATCTGTCTATCCACAATCTGATCATTGGATGCCTGTTTTATGCAATCGGGCTTGAGCTCTGTTGGTGTCAGTTGTTTTGCTACTTCTGAGGTGTCCAATAATGGTGGGAAATAAGGGTGAATGAGATCCACGTTGAACACTGGGTGCAGACCAAGGAAAGGAGGAATGTTGAGCTCAAAAGCATTATTCCCCCATGACCTTTGTTATAGTGTATGACCCATAACAAAGTGGGAAAAGCTTCCGATGGGGTCCTGTAAGGCATTCTTTCTACAAGTGCAAACAAACTTTATCTCCCACCTGAAACTTATGCGGCACCTGATGTTGATCATGTTGTTGTTTGTACTTGTCATTGGACTTCTGTAGGATATCCTGAACCTGTTGGTGGATGTGCTAGATCTTGTCAATGAACTGGGTGGCTTTGTCAGCTTCAGTTGGAGAAGGAGATGAGTCGGTCGAGGTGACCGCAAGGGGAAGTGCAACATCTATGGGACCCAATGGTTGGAATCCCAACCCCACTTGAAAGGGGCTCTGGCCGGTTGAGCTATGCGAGGCTCGGTTGTAGCTATGATAGACATAGGGAAGGCTCTCATCCCATGTGCGAGGGTGCTTTGAATTATACATGCGAAGGATATCCACAATCATTCAATTTACAACCTTGGCTTGGCCATCTGTTTGGGGGTGGAAGGCCATGGATTTGGTGAGCTTGGCGTCCAACAGTGACCAGAGGCTCGACCAGAATGTGCTGAGAAATAGACTATCCCAATCTGAGACAATGGTTTGTGGGATTCCAAAATGTACCCAGACTTGTTCAAAGAAGAGCTTGGTAGTGGCCTCTACTGTGATGCTCTTCTTGCAAGCAACTAGAATCACCATCTTAGAAAAGCGATCAACAACCACAAAAACACAGTCATTTCCCTGCTTGGTGGATGGGAGGCCCAACATGTAGTCCATTCAGATGGATTCCCATGGCCTGTCAGGAGTAGGAAGAGGGGTGTACATGCCCTGTTTCTTAGTGGTCAGTTTGGCAATAGCGCAGGCAGTGCAATACCTGATATACTTGCTGGCCTCCTGTCGAAGTTTCGGCTAGTAGAAATGTTTCTGTAGCATCATCGCTGTCTTTTCGATGCTGAAGTGTCCTGTCAACTGACTGTAGTGGGCTTCCTAGATCAACTTCACTCGCTCACTTGATGGAACATAGATATGGCCCATACAACATAACAACCCATCCTGGAGATGGAAATTATCGACAACTGTGTTTGCACCCAACATTTGGTAGGTGGTGGCGAAGTCAGGGTCTGTCTCATAGAGTTGGGGCCATCCCGATGTCTCATGGCCGCAAGAGTCTAGCACCGTGGTGAGTGCCGTGACTAGCGGTCTGCTGAGGAAATCAACGACACGATTGGTGCTTCATGTTTTATACTTGATGTTGAGGTGGAATTGCTGCAAGTATGTGGACCACTTTTGATGGCGATCATTCTGCAATTTTCCCTGTGTCTGCATGAACTGCAGTGACTTATGATCAGTGTGGATGACTGTCTCCTTCCCAAGAATGTGATGTATCTACTAGCGGCATGCTTGCACAATGGAGTACATTTCTTTGTCACAAGTAGGGTACTTATGGACAATATCTGACAGTGTCTCACTATGATAGGCCACAGGGTGGTCGTGTTGAGTGAGAATGACGCCCACAGTATAGTCTGAAGCATCTGTCTCGATCTCAAAGGGATGTTGCAGGTCTGGTAGTGAAAGTATTGAGGCTGAGCACAAGCATTGCTTCAAATCATCGAATGCTTGTTGTTGGGACCGGCCCCACCCAAATTTCTCCTTACCACCACCCCTATTTATTTGGATGAGGGCCCATGCAATATGGGAGAAACCCAACACGAACCTGCGGTAGAAATTGGCAAGGTCCAAGAAGTTCCGAAGCTTAGTGAGTGTTGTTGGGGCTAGCCAGTCACGGATGACTTGGATCTTGGTTGGATCCACATGTACGCCATGTTGATCAATGATGTAGCCCAGGTAATGGATCCTTCCCATGCCGAAGGAGCATTTTTCCAAGTTAGCGTATAGCTTGTGCTGCCGCGGGGTGTGCAGAACCTGCTGAATATGCTGCAAGTGTTCGACCCAAGTCTTGTTGTAAATTAGAATGTCATTCAAGTACACGAATACAAAAGTATTGGTGAATGGTCGTAGGATATCGTCCATCATCCTCATGAAAGTGGTTGGAGCATTTGTCAAACCAAAGGGCATGACCAACCATTCAAAAAGGCCTTCCTTTGACTTGAAGGCGGTCTTCCATGCATCTGTTTGTTCTATCAGGACCTAGTGGTAGCCAGACTTCAAATCAATCTTACTAAAGTATTTGGCCCTTGTGAGTTGATCAAGGAGGTCATCGATTTGGGGAATCAGGTATCAGTTTTTGATTGTGATTTTATTTAGAGCCCGGTAATCAATACAGAGTCGCCAGGTTCCATCTTTCTTCTGTACCAGCATGATTGAGCTCCCGCAAGGTGATGAGATGGGGTGGATGTTCCCCTTGTGGAGCAGTTCTTGGATCTGTCGCTTGATCTCCTCTCTACCAAAGAGAAACGATAGACTGGCCCATTGGGCATCGGTGTGTTGGGGGTCAGATTGATGGGGTGCTTGACCTAGCAGTGCAGAGGTACCCCTGTAGGTGAGGAGAAGATATCCGAGTATTCTTCCACGACCTTATCTACTTGCTTTTGTTGTGTGGAGAGGTCGGCCACAGAGACCCTGGATGGGGTTGTGATCTTTCGCTTATTCTAAGAGCAAATCACGAAGAAGACAAACTTCCCCGTCTGAGAGATGACCTTCCTGCATTGCTTAGCAGAGATCAAGGAAATAACACTAGGTGGGACTGCCTCGGGTATCCTGTACAATTTCCTATTCAAAGTAATAATAACACTATGAGGCCTAAACTCATATACATCATGATGTTTCCATAAATAAGGTTGGCCCAAAAGAACATCAAAAACTTTGAGAGGAGCAACATCACACAATACCTCGTCTTTGAAGGGCTTGATGTCGTACGACAATTGACACTATTGGCTGACGCGAAGATCACTTCCTTGGTGGAGCCATCCAATGGTGTATGGTTGTGGGTGAGGCGTTGTTGGCGGGGCCAACTGCTTGATGACCTCTGCTGATATGAGGTTCTTCTGGATACTGCTATCAACGATGAAGTGCAGCGGGGTGCCTTTTACCCACATCTATGAATGGAAGAGGCGCTCTCCTTCTTCTGGCTCGTCTGGTTCACCAGGATGGAGCTTGGTGGTAGCAATGGTGGCACTGGGTTCTGAGTCAATGATCTGTCTTCCCCTTTCTGGTTCTGGTTTAGAGTTAGAATTCGCAACTGATTCAGAGGCTTTCACTTCGGCCACCAACGACTGCTTTGAGCAACAGTCAATAGTGTTATGCCAAGGGTTCTTGTGGAAGTCGCACCACTTCCCGGTATCTTTCTTTGTCTTTCCAGTGTCCTTATTTGCTTGCGGCTTGGACTGGTTATCCTGATACTGTCCATATTTTCTCTGTCCTTTGTTCAGTGGGTTGGAGCCACCCTTTCCTAGCTTTTGTTGTGAGGGGTTCTTAGGCCCAAATTGTCGCATCTTTTGTTTGAGATTCTACTCGATTTTGATGACATATCGGTAGCTCGTGCCTAAGGATGAGATGTCCAGAAATTTCATTTCGGTCTAGATGTATCTATGTACAACACCGTGATACTTGAGCACCAGATGTCGCTCTGAATATTTGATACCCAACTTGGTGCGCAAGGTATGGAAGATTTTTGTGAAATTTGACACTGCTTAGTCTCTTTCTTGTCGCAATGTGGTCCATTTGGTATACAGGTCGTCATAACTTCCGACATGGTAGTATTGTTCCTTAATAGCATCCCTGAAGGATTCTCCGGTGGTTATGACTGAAAATAATGAGGTTTCCTCTATTTCCTTTTGCTCACAGAAAGTTTCCCACCAATCTTTGACACGGGGAACGACTTTGAGGAGTGAAAAAGTAATATTTTCTCTATTCGAAAAGTTATGGATAGAAAAATACCCTTCTAGTAGATTCAACCACTTGTCTACATCATCTGCGTCTATCTAACCTTCAAATATAGGAATATCAAATTTTATTTGTACCTTGAAGGGGGCGACGCCTCCGTTCGAAGAAGATGCGTCGCCTATTGGTAGCCGCCGAAGGATTTGCGCGAAACTATCCATCATCTCGTTCCTCTATTGCGTGAGGGCTTCCTCAATCAACAATTTGAAAGGATCTCCTGTCCCATCATCTTTATTTTATCCTACCATGGGAGGTCGCTTGGGCGTGCAAGATCTTATGTCCTCAAGAGAAACAAGCTTGAGACCCAACTCTTTGTACTCCGACCTCGTTGGGGACATGCATTAAGACAACAAGGAGCAGACTGCTATGATACCACTGATTCAGATTTTATGAGAAGAAAAAAATGAATACAGATTATTAACAAGTGCTTAACACAAAATAACAGAGATACATTAAAACGGGTTTTCTATTCAATAACGAAATAAGATGAAACTGTAAAATGCAGTGGAAACAAGTTTGTTGGAATGGTGGTGGCTTATCTCTGAGAAGAGATGTGACAACAACGCACATTCGCAAGAAGAAGGTTACAATGAGGCTCTAAAGGAATTTTTACAATAAGCCAGAATGCCAAAAACCCTAGACATCCAAAAACCTAACCCTAGGAGATGAAGCGCCAAAAGTCATGTGGGCCCCGTTTGGGTAAGTTAGTACATTAACTTCCCGGGGTTGTAACTTTTGCATACAATCTCCTTTTTAGGCGCGTGATAGCCCGTTGGAAAGGTATCGTTGAGGATATTCATTTTGGGGGCTCAATCATGCCTTTTAATATCATTGAGGAGATCTATCCCGAAAAACCTTTATTTAGGCCCTCAAAATGGCCCCAGAAGTTAAAACTGCTAAAAATAGTAAATTGCCAAAATTGCCAGAAAATTGTTTTGAGCCAGTTGGAAAAGGTGGGTGGCCATCGATATCCATCTGGATCATGGGCTCCTTTTTTACTATGCACCAACTGCTAACACACTTGCTTCTCTTCTTCGTTTAAATTACAAAATGGTTGCAGAATCTTGGGCAAGGGGAATATGAAAAAATGGTAGAGTTTCTTTACTATGATTTTCCTCCTTTCAAATGGGACCCCTACCCATTATTTTATAGGTTAGAAGGAGCTAGGTATTTAGTCGAGTGACTGTCCATGCATGGTCGAAAGGTTTAGTTAACTTACCCAAAACTGTGTGTTCCATTAGCAACTTTTCATTTTTCGTGCTTTTGTAGGTACACGCGAGTTGTAGTGGGCCAGCTAGAGTGTACACGCAGGCTGTAGTGGAGTAGGGCATGCGGGCCTTTAAAAAGGGAGTTTTTAAGAAGAGTTGTTTAGTACTGGCTTGGAAAAGAAGGCATGTGAGATGGCCTGATGTCAGGTAAGCATGTCTGGTGCAAATTAGGGTTGTAACAAACTACCGGCCTGACTAGTAATTCATTTCTGTGTCATAGGACTGTTGAGAAATTACACCCAGTAGGTACTGGTCTGGTGAGGGTCATCTCAACCATTCTTGGTTTCCCTTCACCATATCTCTCATAGCATCCATGGTCTATCTTGGCAAACTTCCCTCCTTTCAGCAGTTGTGCAACACATATTCAATTTCTATTAATAATAGAAAATTCATACATTGACCCTTTTATACAAAGGTTCATCAAATCAAACATTCACACACATTTGGTCTGCAATAGTCTCTTGGCCAGTTATAGTTGTATTTACAAACTGGGGGAAACAAGGGTATTACAGGGGCTCCCGTCTCTTTGGTCGGATCAAGAAGCATTGAGATGCATGATGAAGGATACATTAATACCTATTGCAGGAAAGGGGTACATAGGATTAGCATCAAAGTCACGATCAAGGAGGTCGAGAATCGACCATTGTGTACAATTGCATTCACTATCTCAAAATTGGTTGGGAGCACAAACACTCATTTCATTACAAAGTCACAAATGGCTTATGCAGTGGAATGCATGGAACCACGACTGTTTAATTGGTGTGAGGGTGTCTTGGTGAACCTGAAAGATCAGATCACATGTTGTAGAACTAGCAAACAAAAATAGTTTGGTTATGGCTCATTGCTTGTTTCATTCCTCTTGGTGAGAGTATCCTTATTACAGACTCATATTTCACTGCCAGACCGTATGATCATGGAGCCACAAATGGAGAAGTGGACAAGCTTCTCACCTAGACTTGGCAGGGGACTAGGAGTGTTTTCGTTTGACGATGACTTCTTTGCATGCTAGAGGAAGAAAATCCCAATTATAGAGTATTTTCCTTATTCTAGTGTGGATTTCAAAGGCAATAATGATTTGGTTCTCTTTGAGGGGGCATGTTGGGACACATCAGGTTTTCATGATCTCATGCTCGCAATTTTTTTTTTTTTTAATTTTTAGTTGTTATGTATATTTTTTTTTGGTGGACAAAGGGTTCTAATCAAAATTCTTCTCATATTGTAAATAAAGGACCAACATGACCAGATGGTTTATCAGTCCTATCTCATCACAGATAGGCTCCTCCGATCCAGATTCAACAAGAGGAGGAGGAGGACAGAGATATCTGTGTTGTAGAGCGGAACCTTAAAGGGTTGACCATGGGGGTTCCTCCTATGTGTATATTAGATGTTCCTAGATGCCTAAAAAGGCATGTGATAGGGGTATTTACTGGGATGAGCTAACTACTACATCGAGTGGCTAGAGCAATAGTCTATTACAAGGACCATCATCCACGAGGGGAGAATTAGTAGAGTCCCCCTCAACAGTAATCTATTTTTGAGATGACGTATGATGTACGAGACTTGTAGCCCAAATTTTGGCCCTTTGTACCTTTTTTGGACAATTGTGACACACTTTTTCGGTATAGATGAGCCAACTACTACGTCAAGTGGCTAGAGCAGTGGTCTATTACGAGGAACATCATGCACGAGGCAAGAACTAGTAGAGTTCCCCTCAACAACACTATGTTTGTAAGATGATGTGTGATGTACAAGCCTTGTAGCCCAAATTTTGGCCCTTTATACCTTTTTTGGACAATTGTGACACACTTTTGTGGTATCTCATGGTTACTTATCTCATGGTTTTCATTGTGTATTTTAATGAGTGATTTGTGTTTTTACATGTTTATCTATGTGTGAGATGCCAATTCACCATGTAATTAGCTAAAGAATCAGTGATAGCAATAAATTCCCTTGGTATGTGTCTGTATTCAATGTAATCAAATAATATTTCAGGGTGACAAATCCTCAGAAACAAACGTAACAAATATGGGTCACGAATGGAATAAACGTGATTAAGCTAACAAACTACGAGTTGGGAATCAAGGTAAACTATCAGATAGGAAATACCAATGGAAGAGGCCTATGTTAACAAACCAATTACAACATGATATTCAACAACATTGTATTTGCATAGACATAGAAGTATTTCCATAGAGAAACACATTTGCATAAACATAGAAATATTTCCATAGAGAACATGCGTTTGCTTAGACAACGAAATATTCTATGGAGAGAACACATTGAATAGACCATGAAATTATGATGCATAGAACATAATAGGTTACACGAATAAGGGTGGTATAGAGCACAAGTGCAAGGAAAAACAAATAACTCCAGAAATCCCATTCAAAAATTGTATTACGGAGACAACAAGGTACTTACCGCACTGAAGGAGCATCTTGACACCAAGGTCGAACACCATTACAAAGCCGAATACAAACACCGGTCGCATATAGTGCAGAGACAAAGTGTTTTACCAAATGAAGAGGCAACTACGAAGAAATTTGGATATCTTGAGCCCCTCCCTAGCAGAGTAATAATGACTGTGCACCCCACGCCTCTGCTATGTGAACTGATGGAAGTGGAAAGCTCTCATTGAGTGGTTCCCTGTCATGATAGTTTTGGATGGTACTGGACAACCCCATCACCATTAATGGGCCTGCCAGAACATAAATGCAAACATGCTAGAATAACCTAGGTTCAATCCTGACGTGTCGTCCACTTCACCTTCGTATTTTGAATCACTTAAATGTTGAGTGCTAGGTTTAGAACTAGGTGTCAGGTGGATTCGAGTTATCTTGCGCACTCGATGTTAACTCCCTATGTAGTATGTAAATCGTATGCAACTTCAAACTTATCCCTTGATACTATGGGAAGTTTAATCATAAAGTGTTATATTATGGTAAGAGTTATGTTTTGGATACAGTAATACCCTCACGCGTGGATTGTAAACTATAATAGTGATGTTTCCTAGTCCACTAGGGTCATCAACTATGTTATAACATATGTCAATATTACTATGCTAAAGAAATACTTGTAACCAAACTATAACATAGGATTACAACATGCTAAGTATGGATAACATAATTAAAAGGTAACCCTAATATGCTATAAGGTGAACCCTATGCTACGAACCTTGGTACTCATAATTGCCTTTTAATAATACAATTAATGTATGACTTTAAGATCACTAGTAGGGCAAATTTTGATTATGAGTTAATCTAATGGAGTTGTTTTGTTTTAATTTAATACTAGCAAGAATAAGTTCTTTTGTTGGACCGTAAACCTCCTACAGACTTTCAGTATGGATAGTCCAACAGAGTAA
>ML827256.1:0-38438 GCA_009831015.1 Picea engelmannii | reverse complement strand
ATTATTTCTGGTGGTTTTCAGTATTACCATCTCTGCTGCCTTTTAAACATCCTTGCTTGATTGTTTGGCCAGAACTGCCAGATCTAAGGCCCTAGCTTGTCATTACTGTATGCAAAATGGTATTACTATTGCAAACTGTTGATGTAAGTGAAAATGGTATGAAAAATGTGATGTAAATAAAGCTCAAATAACATAAGAGGCAAAAACACAAAACTGTTGATGTAAGTGAAAATGGTAGAAAAATGTGATGTAAATAAAGTTCAAATAACATAAGAGGCAAAAACAAAAAAATAGGGGCACATGAACACTCAAGTGCACTTGCAACATGGAAGAAGAGCTCTCCAATGAAAACGATATGAATACATATTTGAAGTGAGAGAGAGGGTTACCGAAGAGAAGGGGTCAATCCTTATTTATAAAAATGAGAGAAACCTTAATTTGAGACCCAAGTTATTATTAATAAACATGTGTTCAAATACACAACACATTACTCTGCATTTTGTGTTGTTAGAATTGTTAACTCTACCATTTTTATTTTTTTTTAATGATAGGCACAAGCTTCATTTAATGTAATTGTTTAATAAAATTAAATATTCTTGTTTTCAGATAAGTTAATGTTTCTGTCAATTAGGTTTAGTTTGGATGGTTGGGAGGAATGTTGTTATCCTCTCCACCAGGGTTCAATTCTCACAAGTAACATGGTGAGCTCATAACGAGTATATTGTTGTAATAGCTTTGAGAGGAGTGTTGTTATCCTCTCCACCCCCGTTCAATTCTCACAAGTAACATGGTGAGCTCATAAATACACAACACATTATTTTGTGTTGTTAGAATTGTTAACTCTACCATTTATTTTTTGTGATAGACACACCCCTCATTTGATGTACTTGTTTAATAAAATTAAATATTCTTGTTTTCAGGTAAGTCAATGTTTTTGTCAATTGGGTTTATTTTGGACAGTTGGGAGGAATGTTGTTATCCTCTCCACAAGGGTTCAATTCTCACAAGTAACATAGTGAGCTCATAATGAGTATATTGTTGTAATAGTTTTGAGAGGAATGTTGTTATTCTCTCCACCCTGGTTCAATTCTCACAAGTAACATGGTGAGCTCATAACGAGTATATTGTTGTTGAGCCTTGTGCCCTAAAAATTCTAGGGTTTACCCTTGAGAGTTTTCCATGAGCTTTATAACCTGGAAAAAAAAATCAATGTCTGATAACAAATGGGTATGCATACATGAAAAAATAACAAAAGTAGGTTTGAGTTGCATTTTTAACTTAATGTCTGAAGTAGCATTAGTGAAGAACAGTTCTGAAGAAAATGACAAAAGCAGGTTTGAGTTGCATTTTTAACTTAATGTCTGAAGCAACATTAGTGAAGAACAGTTCTGACAATCAACAGCAGGTCGGTTCATATTGAGCCTGAACAACATAATTTGCGCTAGAGTTATCTTAGTTACCAATAATCATCATATAGAGAGTCTTTGAGCTATATGGATTATAGTCATCAGTTCTACTAGATATTCAAGACGTCACATATATACTCATGTTTAGGTTCTTTTGTATAAATATTTTAGTGTCCATAGTTTTCATACATATAGGATATTCTCCTAATACAAGGCATTTAAAAAAAAATTAGTTGTAGCTTGGAACTTGTTTCTCTTTTCAATACCACAGCTTTCTTCTTACTTGTCTACAAAGTTTTCACTATGCTCCTCTAGGAAAGAAGCCACTTCTTGCAATGCTGAGTTGAGTTGCAACATTCAGTTATTTCACAATTCTTAGGGTTTCACGCTTCAAGGCTTTAAACTCTTATTTGTAACCTTTTCAACCTCATTTGACAAAATTTTGAGCTTCTCTTTGTGATTTCAATGTCCTGGTCCAAAATCAACATCCATTTTCAGATAAAGAATCTCCCTTTCTTCATCTAGAGTTACCCTACTATGGGTCTTTTCTACAATAATAAACATGAGGACCCTCTGTCAGTCCTTCAGATATGGAGAATATGGAAATGGGAAGGAACTCCAAATTCTTTTGTAACAATTTTCTTTAGTTGTCAGCGATAATTTCCCAAAGGCAATTTTTTCCTTTCAAGGAGATACATTGCCACTGCTGCAGATCTCTTAAGGTATTACTTGTAGAGTGTACATAGCTTTTTCCCATAGACATTTCATATATTGGACCTTCTTCCCAGTTTGAAAATGCTTGTGACAAGGCATTGAAAACCACCCTTATCTGTAATTGTTGTAGTTACTATTGACTAGGCCTTTTTGATGTATTCCAATTGCAAATACTATTTCACCTATTTTTCTCCGTATGGTCATTCATCTAGCATTGTGCTTTCATTGGTTAGCTTGATGACTGCCCGTGAACATGGAATTCTGGTTGAAAAATTCACATATATAAGAAGATTTGTTGGAAGTTCTCCAGCAAATTGACTAAAATTCTTAGGCTTTTGGTCCAACTCTTTCCAAACATACCTATAATCAGGTTTGGATCCCAAAGATGTTGATATTCCTTATCCCGAACAATGCCATTCGTGATAAAACTTCTAGCACACCAATCAACTTTGCTAAACTTTTCAGTTGACCAACCAACTCCCAATTAAAACAACACTTTTACGCTTTGAAATTGCGATCCCAATAGCAGTGGAATTTTTATGATTGCACTTGAAGACAGCATATTAATAGAACCATGTCCTTTTCTCGTCTATTAGTTTCTATCTCAAAAACTCTACCGAAGGTTGGATACTTGAAAGTTCATCCGCTCTTCCCAGGTCCATTTCAAAAGCTTTAGTCTCTTCCGTATTGTAGGAGCTATATACTTTCTTCTGTTTCACTTTGGCTTTAATGGATCATGTTATTAAGTATTTCACCTGCAAAGTTATCCAACTTTAATTTCTAAAGTTTTCTTTGAAAACCAATTTCTTCTATTTAGCCAAACTCAAGGAAGTTATAAAACACTTGAGAATTGGTTTTCCTTTTGGCCCTTCAGTGTAATATCTTTCGCAAAACATCATATAATTGATTCCAAAGTCACCGTGTTCGACTACTTTCCACCATTAAGTTCGAAATTGACCGAATTTGATCTGATGGCGAACAAATTCGTTCAAAATCGCTCCCTTGAATAGTGAGCATCCCATTTCCAATTAATATCACAGTTAAATTTACCAATAAATTCATGGTTTTTAAGGGGAATTTGCTGAATTCGTTTACTGTTTACGGTTTACCTTATGCCTTCAAAAATTAGGTGCATTTCGAATGTCCCCGCCCATGACTGGATTCCCTAGAACTGTTGAAACGCTCATCTCGAATGTCCCCTCCCATGACTGGATTCCCTCGAACTGTTGAAACGCATCCTTGACAAAAACGGTCACAGTACACCACGTACAACTTGCCGGAAGGGTAATAGAAATGCGGCGGCATAGTGGAATCAGATAGTTGATGGAATTCACAAGCGCCCACACCCAATTTTTATGTAAATTTTATTTTACATAAGATATCGTAATTTTACATAATATATTTCACATATGTATAAATCGTGATTATATATATATATATATATATATATATATTTATTTATTTATTTATTTTTAAAGAAAAAAACTTAATAAATTAGGTCATAACAGAATCAAATTACATTTTGTAAGTGCTTTAAGCATGGTCCAAATATGGAAAAAACTTAGGTTAAAAAATAAAAGTCGGAAGAGGTCAACGAGTTGGCTGATAAGCCACAACAAAATATAAAAAAAAAAATGAGTTGAGAATATTCCTGAAAGAAACAATATATGTTTAGATAATCGCACGAAATTCTACCACAGAGAAGCACGCCGGAAGCGTAGTGCCAAACAAAAGACCCTGAGACAATATGGACCAGGTCAGAGCGGTATGAAGTTCCCACATCAACTGGTCATACATCAAACCCTGAACAAACTAGCACTAGTGACTAGATGGACCAAGTCAGAGCGGTATGAAGCTCCCTCATCATCTGGGCATACATCAAACCCTGAACATACCAACACAACCAGAGAGAGGAACTGCGGACTGATGAAAGCAGACCCCCAAAACCTGCCGAGAGTGGGCAGCAAGATGAACCCCAAAGATAACCCAGATGCAGGACATACCATATTAGAGCAGCATACATATCTCTCTAAAAAGAGAGGATCCAAAACTCCAAACCCCAACTACAAAGGATCTGAAACTCGGCACCAAAAAAATTGCAGCCAAACCCACATAACAGAGGGTATGCATCTGACCATGAAGGAACCTGAAACGTAAAAGGGAGAACAAAGAAGCATCATGATAACCCGCCAAAAGAGAGGCCACCCACAAAGAAAACCGACGACAAGACTGCCAGAAACCCCGAGACAACACAAGATGGGCCAATGATAGATTTGAGGCGAGAATACTACAACTCCAATAGAACCTCACCAACAAACACGACCACCATGAGACAAATTCGCCTCATCCAGAAAGGAGAGCTCGATCTGCACGAACCAGAGAGAGGAACTGCAAATAAAAAGAAAAATAAAGTAGAGACCTCTCCGAGAAATACACAGATCTGAGAAAAAATGACCAAGCGACACCCCCACAGATGCACCCATAAACATGACTGCAACTCAAATCCAAAAGAAAAATGGATCCGCTCCCAGAGAAAACTCCAACGGAAGAACGACCAAGCAAAAAGAGGTTGCAAGCACCTTAGCCCACTCACAGGAAGAACAGATTCGGGAAAAGGGCTCGAACTGAGCAAAGCAAGAGAACCAGGGTGACAGAACTGCAACACCAGGAAACGATGGGCCGTCGCCACCATCCAGAAAGAAGCCTGATCTGTGCACCAAGATCAAAGAACAAGAAGAAAGGAGACCTCCCCGCAAGAAAAACCATGAAAGGTAGACTCCAAATCATGAGAAAATGCCGAGGAGAAGATGGCTTCAAGCCGAAAGAGGCCGCAGAGAAATCCGTACTTGAACATCTAAAGAGAATAGTAAAAACGAGAGGTCAGCCCGAAAAACCCTAACCACAGACCCCCTATATATATTGAATTAAATTATATATATATATATAATTAATTAATTTTTTTACTTATATATTTTTCTAAAAACTTCATTGTTGTGGAATTTAAATACAAATAGAAACCAAGTAAGAAACAAATAACTCAAATTGATGCATGAATTTAAGTTGATTATTATAGTGTTTTCTATAGCTATCACCTATTTTCACACATTTCTAATCAAAGAACAATTTCTTAATGTGGACTACAAGTCTGGATATTCTTTAGAGTTGTCTTCTTTAGGGTTTCAATTTTCAATTGTTTAGGGTTTTGTCATGTAGTACCAACCATTTTAATAACCAACAAGTCTTAAAGGACACTCTTTTTTCTAGAAGAAAATTCTCACGAAATTATATTTGTATATTTTTTTGTTTACATTGGCTTGACAATGATCCAAGAATGTCTTCTTTCAGGAAAGTAGTGGATACATTACACTCGAGATTCAACTTACTTTATGCTCAAGAGTTCTACTTCGAAAACTTACAAAGCTAGAAGACACATAACAAAATGAGAGAGTTTTCAATTCAGAAATATAAGTTAATGCTGCCAATGAAGCTGTCCTGCCATGGAGTGGAAGATAAGGTCGGTTAGAAAATTTTGATGAACTGATGTGAGCTCTCCACTCTTCCATCCCAGTTGTAGTAGTTTAATCTTCCCTTTGTTGCCAAGAGCGCTCGTTTGGATAATTTGTCTGCTTCCTCGTTTGATTCCCTATAGATATGTTGATAGTATATTCTTTGAAATGATGATGCCAGCTGACGAGTACGTTTCTTCCAACCTTCTATATTGACCGCCTAGATATTGTATTTTTGATTAAGCCAATCCATGACAACTTTGGAATCTCCAAAAATCTGGATTTGTCGGATATTCAACATTTTAGCCAAGGTGAAAGTAGCCCAAGCTCCGACTAATTCGGCTTTGGTATTCGAACCTGTTCCACAATTAAAAAACCATCTGATATCCGGGCCAAGTGTTCTTTTCAGTGATCCCCCTGCCCCACAGAGTGCTCCGCCTGCTGAGGAGGCCCCATCAAAGAAGGCTAAGGTGTATCCAAGTAAGAGAAAAATCGGGGACTGCCTGGAAGGTAGAACATTTACTGCTGAAGGAAATTTAGTGAGCAGGCAAAGTGTTTGATGGACAACTGAATTGATTGTTGGCGGCTTCCCTTCGAACAAGACTTTGTTTCGTTCTAGCCACAAGTACCAACACAACAAGACCAGAAGTTTTTTTGGCGCAACTTTGATGCTTGTCCAAGTCTCCATACACTCATTTAAACTGTGACCGCTCCAATTAAAATTCAATTTATGAATCATAAGGGTCTTTGTCCAGGCTATCTGCGTGAAGGGGCAGTGTATGAATAAGTGAGTAATATCATCGGTGGCAACTCTGCACAGTGGACAGATTCCAGGACCCATCCACCCCTTCCTTTGTAATGTGCCCCAGGTTAGTATTTTTTACTCGGCGGCCAGCCAAAAAAATAGGAGAATTTTTAACTGAATTCTCCATTTCCAGAAATTCGTCTTCCAACCGATCTGCTTTGGAAAGTACTGTGTAGAGAGGATGGCTTTGTAGCAGTTTTGTACAGTGAGAGTACCTGTAGAATCTCCACCGATCCAAAGTAACTGATCGACCGTGCCTTCCTGGAGAGTAAAGGACAACCTAAATAGTATAAAGTTATACTTGAATTCATAAATGAACTATGAGTTAAATTGATAAGGGTGCATGCATTTATGGATGGAATTTGATGGACAAATTGTCTTTTATGGATAAGGGATGGAATTTGAAGGACACGCTAAAAGGACAACCTAAATAGTATAAAGTTATACTTGAATTCATAAATGAAATATGAGTTAAATTGATAAGGGTGCATGCATTCATGGATGGAATTTGATGGACAAATTGTCTCTTATGAATATGGATAATTATGAATATGGATAAGGGATGGAATTTGATGGACAAATAGTTTATTATAGACAATTTGACTGTTAAATATGACTAAAAAATCTTTCAACATTAAATTTGTGAAAACCATCAAATATACATGATGATTTAGTTATGAAATTAACCTATTTTCACACATCTTTAATTAAAAATATTCTCTAAAGTTTTCTTAAGATTTCAATTTTCGGTTTTTCCATGTACTACGGACCATTTTAATAACCAACAATGCTTAAAAGACAACCTAAATAATATAAAACTACACTTAATTCATAAATAAGTTACTTAATTCATAAATGAGTTATGAGTTAAATTGTCTTGAAATTCACTTCTTTTCACACATTTGTAATCAAAGAACAATTTCACAATGGGTGGACTAGATATTCTCTAGAGTTCTCTTCCTTAAGGTTTTTCTATAAAGTACCAACTATTTTAATAACCAACAATGCTAAGAGGAAAACCTAAATAGTATAAAATTACATTTGAATTCATAAATAGACTATGAGTTAAATTAATAAGCATACATGTATTCAAGAATGAAATTTGAAAAACTAATATTAAAGTTGTGAAAACCATTAAATCCACTAAAAGTTTAGTTTTGAAATTACAACCTACATGTTTTTGGTTTCCAAAAATTTAGTAAAATTACTATGAAATTACAATTATGAAATTACAATCCACATGTTTTTGGTTTCCAAAAATTTAGTAAAATTACTCCATGCTTAGCATGGCATATTAATTTTGAAATTACAATTTTAAAATTACAACTTTAAAATTACAACCCACTTGTCATATTTTGTCGTATTAGTTTTAAAATTATAATTTTGAAATTACAACCCAAATTGTGAAATTACAATCCACATGTTTTTGGTTTCCAAAAATTTAGTAAAATTACTCCATGCTTAGCATGGCATATTAGTTTTGAAATTACAATTTTAAAATTACAACCCACTTGTCATATTTTGTCGTATTAGTTTTAAAATTATAATTTTGAAATTACAACCCACTTGTCTTTTGTTTCTCCACTCATTCAAAAAATTTAATAAAATTACTCCATGCTTGACATGGCATATTAGTTTTGAAATTACAACCCTACATGTATCTATACAACCCACTCGTCTTTGAGTTACTCACTAATTCAATTTTTTTTTGGGTTACTCACTAATTCAAAAAAAATTAGTGAAGTTACTCCATGCCAAGCATGGCATATTGCTTATGAGTAAGTTATGATATATTCCTTACACCTCTTACATATGATATAATCCCTTACAACATTCTCTAATCGTGTCTTCGCCAGTTGTGACACTTATTTTCTATGTAGCATGGGGATTCGTTTCCGCCATGTTCACTGTGCTGTGGCGTTCCGGTGGACTTCGGTATTCTTGTTGGACTAATCACCGTACTTCTCGTGGATTAGGGGTGTTGGATTAATCGCTGTATCTCTCGTGTACTAATAGTCATGTTGGGAATATGGGATTAATTGCCCACTCAAGGTGATGTTGTTGATTTGGAAGTTTATTAAGATCTGCAGGTTTTGGTGTAATGGCAAATTTTAACACATGGTATCAGAGTCTTGGCCCAGGTTCAATTCCCTCGAGTTAAGTGGGAGGGGGTGTTGGACTAACCGCCTCACCTCTCATGGACTAACCACCATGCTGAACTAACCGCCCACTCAAAGTGATGTTGCTGATTTGGAAGTTTACTAAAACCAACGAATTTTAGTGATGTTGCTGATTTGGAAGTTTACTAAAACCAACGAGTTTTAGTGTAATGGCAAATCTTAACAACTCCTTGAAAATGTTCCGAAAAGGGTGGGAGTTCCATTGGGGACTTCAGAGATGTGCTGCTTGTGCCCAGCCCATCCCTCTACCAAATGGGGAGCTCCCTGGGAACCATCCTCACATACCCCAACTAGATTAGGGACTCCACGGAGTACTCTGCAACAAACCCTTGTCTGTGAAGTTAAAAGGTAAGAAAGTAAAAATAAAAGCATGAAAGACATTTCTGTTATCATTTAGAAATTGCCAAATTGGACGCCGTCTATCGTCTCTCTCATTAGTTGTATCTGTGTCTTTTGAAGCCCACATTAGTTGTTTGAAGGTTAGCTGTTTGAAGGGCTGTTCTTTTTGGAGAATGTTGCCCTGATCATTCAACTTTTTGGGTGTTGCCAACTTCCCCATCTAGGTTCCTCTTGTTTATTACAGATTTTGATGGTTAAATCCGGCATTTTGAAGGTATCTGGAGTTTGCATTATGTGCATAGTTATAGAATACGATCGCATTGGCCATTTTAATACGAATTCAACTAAAATACAAATTCGAATTACTGAAATCTTGCGTACTCACAATCTCTTGCTTCTTGTCATTCGATTTTGGCCCTCGTCCTTCTACCTTGCCCTGGTTTACACGTGTGTATAAGAGTTCAGGTTCGGGATTACATATATTTATGAGTTTCTCACGATTATTAACAAATGCAGAGGAGGAAATTTGATTATTCCCAAGTTTAATAAAACAAGATTACTAAACTCACATTTTTTGCTTATTGAATTTTTTCCATTCAAATTTTCCTCATATTGTATCGAATTTGTACTTGTATATGGTAAGTATGATGGGCAGCAAGGATTATTGGTTTCTGTCGTTCATATTTTCCTTTCATTTTGTCCAAATTGATGGCAACTCTTCTCCATTTGCTCTGAAACCAACCATAAGACTTCCACAGTCAAGTGAAAACGCAACTTCTATCAACCCGAAGAAACCCTTATTACAATTTGTCAAAAATATCACCCAAGATAATAAAAGAAATGGTGTTTTGGAGGAATGACTATGCAACCTATGTGGTTATAAATTCAAGGGAAGCTACATTGGAGTATACCATATCATCTTTTGAATATACCCAGGGATGGAGTAAAGACATGCACCTGCTCGTTTGAAAAATGTGAAATGAATAAAGTTCACATGGTTGCCAATGGTGTTACTATAGAGAAAGATGTTGCCACTGGTGTTACTACAGAGAAAGATGTTGACACTCCTCCCTTCTTTAAAAAATTGAAAATTAGAGCATATCATCATCTATTGCGCACACCTGGGTTTGGAATTAAGGCATGCAAATGTTCAACTAAATAGGAATCTAAAATCCTCCAAGCTTACGAAGCCCTTAACTTCAAAAACTAATTAGTCATTTTATGATTTTGGACTATGTAGTATGACTCATAAGTATCAAACCATCATGTTGTAATTTTGTAACTTTGAAATTGTTTAAATTTTTGGAACTTGGACATATCGATATGCAATGTTATGGTATTCTGATTGCATAATTCATTCTTGCGGCGTGGAGTATGCACTTGGCACTTGTTTATTTCTAACGGTTAATGTTTATGTAATAAATTAGTTCTATTTCTAGTTCTAAGGGATGGCTTGGTTGGTTTGGCTTTTTTTCGCGGAGGTTGAAGGACGCCTAGATCGATTCCCACCACGGAGACCTATAGGGTTTAATACCACCCTTCATTTGAAAATAAGTGTTGAAATGCAATCGACACAAATATAACAATGAGTAAACAGGAAATGGGATAGATAAATGTTGTAACACAAAGGACATCTAGTTACATGCTGTAAGAGTGGGCCCTTACTCTGCAGCTCACTGGATGATCTCTAATAAACTATCTCACAAACTGTGTAAGGACATCTAGTGACTACAATTAAGGAAATATCGGAATTACTTTATATTAACTGTCGAACTGAAATGGTTCCAAAATCTGTATATTATACATCCCGTCCATTAGGTTTGGGTCGCTTCCCAATTCTTAGGAAGTAACTAACAACTAACTAACTTATCTGTTATCTCCTTCGATACTTTTCCATTTACAATCGTAGAGAGAAAAAGAAAGAATCCATTCCTCAAAAAGGGAAGTAATTCAGTGAAATACATAATGCTTCAAACTGTTCTGAATTAACCGCCATTATTCCTGAAAATATGCGCTGCTACAAATTTGGAAAGGTACATATGCAGGATCTTTAACTCTGGCCATCCATGAAATGTGTGCATCCCAAGGAACGGTCATTGTCTTAACTGTGTGCATCCCAAGGAACGGTCATTGTCTTAACTTTTGCAGTGTGCCATGCCACCTCGTCAACACTTTGGAAAAGATCTATCATCATAGCAAAACTTGTTGCAATGATCACGAGCTTGTCAGTGTAATTCATCAACATGCTGATGAGAAAATCATCAGCAAGCCATCTCAATTGTGCATGAATTTACTTGTTACCACTTGATCTCTCACCTTGGGTGCAAAGCTTTTACGAAGTGTACTTGTTACCACTTGATCTCTTACCTTGGTGCAAAGCTTTTACGAGGTGAAAGGACAGGAAGAATTATCACTGTCAACGTAGAAGAGTTATCACTGTCACCTTAGCACCATCTTCCCGTCTTCCCTTACTTTAGGATGATTTACAGTCACCACAAAGAGGCTTCCCTATGTCTRWTCAATCCACACGTGTATTACGAGCAGATGCTGGGTTATGGAATAGTCAACAATCTGCTTTTGGATTTGTCTTTACTTGAGAGATGCAGGTTTATATATATCAGCCTATTGGGTCCAATTTGAGATGGGGTGAAAAGTACAACCTATAATCTTTATGGGCTGTAAATTACCAAGGACCAGAAGTGTAATTTCTAGATTTGATTAACTGTTTGGTAGAAGGTGAGGTGGATTTGATGTGATGGGGTAGGACTGAAAAGTAGCTTTCCAAATTGCGGATGAAAGATAGGTGTATTTGGCATCGCCGGAAGCTAGGTGAGAGAATATGGACTCAGGTGGGAGCCCTTGGTGGAGATGGGAAGTAAAGATGTCGGGATCACTCTCCTCAAAGAAAAAGATGGTCCAAGGTGGGCCATGAGGGGGGTTAGGGAACGAGGGGGTTCAACTTGAAGGGAGAAAGATAGAAGATCATGGTTGGCTAAGGCTAGGTAAGTCACCAAGAATTGGTGGATGGAGGGGAGTAGAGTATGACTAGTGAAGACATAATCGACTACACTCGCACCTCCACTATGAGGTCGTCGAGTAACTCAAGAAAGTAAGGGAGGCCATTAAGGATCGATAGCTCATGTGATACTCCAAGTTGTAATAGGTGTCTACCATAATCTATAAGCGGCCTAGATGCATCATTCGATGTCCAGGGTGCTCATAGTGGTCATGGAGAGGGATCTTAAGAGCTCGGGTATGGGAATCGAAGTCACCCAGTAGGATGATATCCCCCATCATCGAGTAGTGGATGATGCTAGCGTACAAGTCCATATAAGGCTCTCTATCTGAGTCATTGTGAATAGAAGATGAGATGATATGGGGGGTGTCTCTCGGGAGGAAAAAAAACACCGAGTCGAATCCACATGAACTTAGCAAATTTGTGGAGGCCACAAGAGAAACCTTATTCCGGAAGGAGTCCTTGATCAAGGAGGCAACTCAGCTTGAACCTCTAACAACATCCAAAAATCTAGTCAATTGTCAGCAAGTCGATAACCAATGATAGCTTGCTATGTCTGGGAGTGGACGGACATGACTTGTGTGGGATGCCTTGTGTATTTGGTTGAATAGAATTGAAATATATGCTTTGTGTATTTGGTTGAATAGAATTGAAATATATATCACTCTAGTTTATATTTCAGATTCAGTCCTAAGACAAAAATTCATAAGTGAAAGATTTGGGGAACCTCAAATTTGAGGTGAAATTTTTGAATTTGCATTAAGATCTGAAAATTTTCATCTGAGAAATTTTAAAGTCTAAAATGAGAATCCTAAGGAAAATAATAAAATAAGAGTTATAAATTTTTAAAGGGAAAGAAAAAAAACTACATTTTTTAATCATATTTTCCATTAATCTCCTTATAAGTTTACTAAAATTTCAAGTGTAGGCACTCTTTGGATACATAAAATTTAAAGTGTAGGCACTATTTGGATGTGGAATAATAGATAAGTTGAAAATATGATTTAAAAAAATAGTTCTCTTCTTTTCCCCCAAAACTATTTACCCTTATGGTTGACATCATCATCTTGAATCATATTGCTTCTTTTAATTCTTTCCTCCCAAAACTATTTACCCTTATGGTTGACATCATAATCTTGAATCTTTTTTTTTTTTTTTTTTACAAATTTCCTTCCATTTACACAGCGGGCCAATCCTATTGGTTCTTTTAAAGTTGATGTTAATAACACATTTTTTGTGTCAAAGTTCATTTTTCACCTCAAAATTTCTCTAATGACATTTTTTTTCCCCGAAGAAAGAGACTCTCAAGGAGAATTAAGAGAGTCAAAGCTAACCCTTGGGGCTAAATATTTCTCTAATAACATATAACATATGTATGAATGCAAAGAATTCATTATTATATAAATATGTTTATTTATTACTAGGTTAACTCACTATGGGACAGGGCATGAACATGCTGCGATAGGTGGATTATAGGCCATTGGATCTGAATTGCATTTAGATTTGATGACCTATAATCCACCTTCTGCAACATTCACTGCTTTCATATCTGACGGCCTGTAATCCACCTACTACAACATTCAATGTTGCATAGCAAGTTGGATATTGACCACCATGACTGCCAACTAACTCAGTAACGAAGTCGCAGAATGACAAGTTACCTACTGTTAGAAAGGGTATAGATGGTTTTGAAATGTCAACTAATGCCCTAATAGAATCTTGTAATAAATGAATGTTATGTTGTATAAGTTATTTGTCTTTTGCATAAAAAATAATAAATCCAGACTATGGTGCACAAGTTTAGGGAGCTCGGGTAAGTGGATGAGTATCCAATATCTTTAGAAGCTTCTCCCAAATTTATAGGAAATCCTATATCTTTAGAAGCTTCTCCCAAATTTAAGAAAATAATAGGTTAAAAGTGGTAATAATATTTATTAAAAAAATAAAAATAAATAATTAAAAACAAAATTAAACTTAAATTAAAAATATTAATTTGTAATTGATAAATTTAAATTATAATAATATTATATTAAGTAGAAAATTATAAATGCATATACAAATTTACAGCCCAAAATCTTTCAAAATCTTTAAAACTTACAGAAAAGCATGTCCTAAATGATTTGCAATGTACAAGGGTAGGCATAACTTTTCCGGGAGGAATTTCAAATTTAATGAAAACTCCATATCCTGAAATGAGGTAATAGACACAACAAATTATTTCAGAATTAATATAAAATAACATACCGAAGAAACATGCATTATATATAACGAGGGGTGGGTAGCATGCTCATGGTTGCATATAGACTTTAATGAGAGTGCGTTGTTGCTTTTTGGTACATTTAACATGCGAAATTTCAAATTAAAATTTCATGTATGTATACCACCATGTTTCCGCGGAGCAGGGAAACGCACATGGGAGTGTAGACATTCCCTAGGTAAATTTTAGTATAGGGATTTTTTTTTTTAAATTATAAAAATAAAAGTTTCAATAATAACAATTTATCTAGGTTTGTTATCTATTTTTAGGTCTTAAAAAACAATAACAATTTATTGTATGAAAATTTGTCATTATACAGTGTAAATATTACATTTAAATTTATAAATGATATAAACACGATCCAGATTCAAATTTAGATTCAGAGACAATCAGTTTGAAAATGAAATATGAAACACACTATTAGGTATTAGAAGTGTTTATGTTTTTTTTTTTTAGTTTTTTTTTGAGGTTATGGGCTATGTTTTTTTTCAAATTTTTTTGTAGAGGTTATTGGCAAAACAAAATTGGGGCGGGGGTTGTGAAACGTTTGCCCCTCGTCCGGGAGCGTCCCTTGGAATGCTCCGAGGCTCCACCCAACAAAACAGGTCTCAAACCAAAGTGAAATTGATTGGCTAGTGTGGGAGCTCCCCGATAAGGATGGAGCTTGTGCAAGCTTCCAACAACGAAGGAAACGTCACAAATGCCGTTATCAAGCTGTTAAATAAGGATGATTTTAGGGGCTAAATTTAGCTCATGGACTAATTTTCCAAGGTTTTTCTCAAAAAAATATTAGCTATTCTAAAAATGATTCGCCCAAATTCTATAGGATAAAATTATTTTACCTTAAAAATCCCCAAAATTTTATACAAACTATATAAAATCCTTAGAAATTTGAATATTTTTATAAAAATATCCCCAAACTTTTTATAGTTGACATATAAAGGATTAGTAAGATTCGCCAAGGTTTCTACATTTTAAAATAATTTTTCATCCTTAAAATCATCCCTGCTGCTATGCTGCTAAACTCAAAGTCTAGAAGTTCCCATTTAATTCTCTCGCTCCCGAAACCATTCCCAACGGATTTGGAATGTTTGGTGCCAGTTCCCAAGCCGTGGGAACTAGTTTCGAAGAGGCCGGGAGTGGTTCTCGTGCAATAGAGATTCAGAGTCAATCATGAGACCAAGCACCGACAACCGTACCACTAGATGAGTTCATTGATTAAGTTCTAGTGAATCTTGGAAACCGTTTTTGGTTTCCAAAACCTTTATAGTGGTCGAAAACTGTTCGAGAAGTTGCTTAGCAGTTCTGGAAGGTTTCCAATAGTTTTCAAAGACATGTCATTTGAAGTGAAATAATTATAGTTCGTTAAAGAATGCAATAAACTTGGCGAAAAAAAAAAGGCACTATATAACAGGCTATTTAATCAAAATTTAATCCTGTTTCAAGAAACCATTTCCTAGTGTTTTCTTGTTTTATGTGGTTTACTATATAGACTACCCGAAACTTTTTGATAGTTTTGGACCCTTGTTGTACTCGTTTCTAGAAACCTATTTCTTGTTGTTTACCCTTTTTGGTTTCAAATACTTGGAAACATTTGATTAAGGTTGATTGTTATGAAATGGTGACATATTAGGGTTCTTTACGTTTGAGGTTCCGAGGAATTCAGGTTGTTGGAATTGTAAAAATATTGTTATGGATGGTTAGGAGTTCATCATCCCATATGAGCAGCACAAATCAGTTAGAAAATGTTTTTTTTGGAGTGCAAAATAAACAACTAAATAGAATGATTTGTAAAGAAGTTTGATATAAAACCAATTAAGAAAAATTAGAAAAACAATGCCATGCACAGGGAAGTAGTGAGATCAACATCAAACATAAAGAAAAATTAGAAAAACAGTGTCATGCACAGGGAAGTAGTGAGATTAACATAAAAATGTCCACTTTTTCTAAATTTGTGTGTGCATGCTATACAATAAAACATCTCGAGGTAAAGAAAATAAAATGCAAGCCTAAAGTAGTCATGCAATAGTGAACCCTTGACTAAATGTGCCTAGTATTGATATGTGAGATGTACTTCTGTCTATGTTGGAGTATTAACACTCCAGTATTAGGAGTCAAGTTTATTGATATGTGAGATGTACCTGTCTCTATGTGAGATGTACTTGTGTCTATGTTGAAGTATTAACACTCCAATATTAGGAGTCAAGTTTATTGATATGTGAGATGTATTTGTGTCTATGTTGGAGTATTAACACTCTCAAGTTTAATAAAATTATTTGAAAGTGTAGTAAAAGGTCACAATATGTTAAGTGTACAAATTGTTCAATAAGGTGTTATTAGTGATACTAGTTAGGTTAGGTGGGTGTCTTAATGAACCAAATATAAGGTTATTTATTTAATTGTATGATATGACATTATTTCAACAAAAGTACAATATTTTAATGTTGCAAATATTGTTTTGGGAATATATTACTGAGTGTTCACAATGAAACTTATCATGAAGAACTCCAATAAAAAAATCTGCAATCTGAAAAACAAAAAATTAAAAATATTGGGAAAAATTGGAGATATTTGCAACACTGCTATATTCTACATCTCTTGTCTATTTTTTTTCTTCATGGTGTTAAAGCAATGTTTAGTATGTGATATTAGATTTTGGTTTTTGGAGGACTTGCCTGTGATTGATCTCTTGTCTATTTGCATTCCTATTTTTCTACATGGTGTTAGAGCAATGTTTAGTGTGTGATATTGGATTTTGGTTTTTGGAGGACTTGCCTGTGATTGCTAAAGACAAGATTCGTTGAGAAATTATAAAAGGCAAGTTTATTTATTTAAAGATCTTTACGCTGTTAAATTTTTACTAGAGTTTGGCCTTTAAGAAATTTATATTGAGGAAACAAAAATACCAAATACAGTAAACGAAGAAAATGACCAACCTAGATCTGCAAGTAAACACTTTAAATCAGAAGATACTAAATGCAGATCTATAGCCTATAACTAAAGATCTGCAAGCAGATTCTTCAAATTTACGAACTAATTTCTCAAATTCTGCTGATAAAAAATGCTACGGATAGTAATGTTGAGCGGTATTGATTGGTGCCAAGTCCTTATCGGTGATGGAGAAGGTGGAAAGAAGAAGAATCAACAAAGTAATCTAAGAATATGTCTTGCTGATTGAAGGTGTTAGAATCCGAATCATAAGCTAAGAGAGCCAACACAGAAGGAATTCTCATTCATCAGATAATCTCATAAACCGAGGCAGGACACCTTTCCACTATTTAGAGTTGTTACATTGGCAAAGTTCTCAAAAATATCAAGTCAAATGTTGTCCAAGGCCCTAAGGAGATTTGACATAAAATCACAAATTAAGCACCTTCCTAGACCTATAAGAAAATTTGACTAGAACTCATAGACTCAAATACAATATGAAGAAAGGGGAGGACAAGAAGCTTATGGAAATTGAAGGACTTTGAACACTGATCCTCCGCGCCTCTGCTCCTCCTCTTGCTTCTGTATATATACTTGAACAATCTGGTCAAATTTGAAGATCTTTGCTATGTTTGGTAGGCTTTTCCTCCAAAGAGAACTCGTGCTAAATCTTCCTTGAAGAAGGTGCTAGAAGGCACTAAACATAAGATATATATGAACCATTTTATAATGAACTTAGACCCAAAAAAGATGCACACTTTGATCCACTTGACACTACTAAATAAGGAAAATGAATCTCCTCATGTGAAGTTCTCTCCCACTGAAAAAAAATAACTCAGGATAAAGCCTCAAATACCTCCGAAGAAATTCACTCCATTGTTGTTGAATTTAGTATGAAAAGGTCTGAAAATAGAAATGTTCCACCAAGTTTCGAGGACAGGTTCGAGGGTTGTGGGGAAACACAACAAATTTAGGGGACATGACTAGGGATATGGAAACCCGTAACATAGGAGACCTTGCTCAAAATACTGAAAATTTGAAATTTAAATATATAAAAATTGAAACACAAATAATACATAATATTAATCAATAATACAAATAATACATAATGTTAATCAATAATCCTTGAATCAATCACAATAATGCAAATAATACATAATATTAATCAATAATCCTTTAATCAATCACAAACTTGATACATAGCAGGATGACACATTGATACATAACATAAATACATAACAATGAACACACATAATAAATGATATATGAATAATTATAAGATTCCTAACAAAATGATACATAACATACGTACATAGCAATGGATATACATAATAATGTACATTAACATGATAAATGACACAAAACATAATATTACACTTGTTGTCCATAGAATGCACACAGTGCAATAATAATGCTAAGGTTGTCACGGTTTGATTCTCATGATTCAACATTCATAATTCATCTCTCAATGAAATGCAAATGAAAAATGAACGTGTGTTGGGGTTTATGTTATTTTATCATTTGAAAATAGGTTTAAGGTGTAGACGAATTAGGGCTTTTCCCCCTTTGTTCAATGTATGGCATAGTCTTTTTCAAGGGTAGTGTTCAAAAGTCTCCTTTTTTTAAAGGAGTGTCCATGACTACACATTTAAGAGTGAATGCCCCCAGTTTTTTGGGGAAAGTCCCGCTATGTGTTCCCTGGCATTCCTCCAAAAGAGGTGTGTGGAGAAATGTCCCCAACAGACTACCGGTTTCCTGGTAGTGTGCACCCTGCTCTAGGGAACGCATCCCTGTGTAAGATTGGAAAATAAGTTACTAAGGAGCGCCATCCTTACGTTGAAAATAAAACTCATAAATGTTAAGATAAGACAACTGCATGATCTTCAAGTATGGCAACCTCATGTTGCTGAATCTGGCATGTAAAGATCTCAAATTAGCACCGAAGGGAGTGCCCTCCATCTGCTGATTATAGACCAAATGATAAGCACCAAAAATAATCATAAGGCATGTTAGAATCAACACCCCACTTGTTGATTAAACTCCATGAATTGCTGAGTTTGACCTGATATGGAGCGCTCAACTTGGCCACAATCAGCAACAAAAATCAGTGGATAAAGCCAAAAAGAGGAGCACCCTACTTGATCGATAATTTCCATGCTAATTTTAGAGAAGATAAGTTACTAAAATAGGAAAGTCGATTATGTTAGATTTTGGTAGCTCGGAGGTACTTCTACAGTGGTGGCTCCAGCATGTAGAAGAGATTGAGCATATTTATTTCTTAAGTGACTTTATAAAGTGATTTTATAAAGTCAAGTTGAACCGTTTATTATTTAATGGGTAAAAAAAGACTTTATGACTTTTGGGTCACTTAGAGATTTAAGTGAGCTCAACGGACTATTAAGTTGTGACCGTTGATCTCAAGAGGACAAGATCTAATTGATAGAATTTAGGGAAAATGAAAACATTAATAATCTTTTAAAATTTATTCACTACTGTAGATACAGATCAGCAGTCAAATCAAAATTTTCTGAAGTAGATTGAACATAGAAATAAAACAATGAATCTAATCAATAGAGAGAACAATTCTAAGCAAGAACAGATCTACTCATTGGCTATCAAAATAATTCTGAGCAATGACTTAATAAGGAACATATCTATTTATTAGCAAAAACAAAATTTGAACATACCTTAACCAAAACATAGAACAAAATTACCTTATTAGATGCATGTTGCTATCCTCATTTATGAATGCTCAGAAAAGATGATAACGATCATGGATCAAAACCCTCAAGGGTTTGATCTCATCATGAACTAAGTGGAAAAATTGCCAAGAAGAACTCAAAGATCAATCAACATAAGTAGGGTTGATATAAAAACCCAAAGACCAAACTCAAAGGCTGATAGAAAAACCCCAAATAGTGTAACTAAGGAACTGTCAAAAACATAAGGGTTGATACAGTAAAGTGGGCAGCTTAAGATGGCAGAAATAGGGTTGTCTTATCAAGCCCTAAAGACTGTGGTGATAACAAATACCCCAAACAACTTAACTAAGGAACTGTCCAAAACATAAGGGTTGATACAGTAAAGTGGGCAGCCTAAGATGGCAGAAATAGGGTTGTCTTATCAGGCCCTAAAGACTGTGGCAACAACAACAAAGGGATAACAACCTAGGAGTGTACCATTGGCAGCAAGGGCGAGCTCCAGTGGTAGCCTAGGAGAGATGCGACAACTTGGAAGGAGAGAGAGGAGGGGTCTGTGGTGCCTAAAGAAACAAAAGAGAGAGGAGGGGTTTGCGATGCCTAAAGCAACAAAAGAGAGGTCGTCTTCCTCAACCAGCAAGGGGAGTCCCACAACATGGAAGACGAACCCTACACTAGCACAATACCAAAATCCCAAAGAGGTCGCAACCTTAAAATAACAAGAGAAGGTCCACCAAAGGAGGCTGCACCAAAAAAAAGACCAAACTAAGGTAGCCACAACAAAATCAGACCAAGGGAGGAGAGACTGGAATGATCATGAGTAAGAGTGAGAGGGGGAGAGGTTTTTTTTATAGCTTAGGTGGGTAGGTTAGGGTTTTTTAATTTAACCCTATCTTTAGAATTAAGTCAAACCCTAAAAAAATAAAAAATAACTATTTTAATTATAAAATATTAATTAGCAAAGTCAACAAAGTCAAGGTGACTAACAAAGAACCAAAACACATAAGATAATAAGAAGGGCATGGCCCAATCAAGGGGAGACAACAAGACAAAGTCAAAGGGGTCTTCTTCAATGGCAAGATGTCCACATAAGTCTCATGATAACTTATAAGCTTTTATCATCCCAACATAAGAGGAAAGTCAGTGATGTGGTCATGTCCTTTTTCGTAACTGCTCTTAGGTCTTGTTATCCACTAGTTTGCACAAGATGGATTTCTTGAAGAGCCGCCAAAGATTGAGCAGTCATTGCTCATATGACAGGGTTCAAAGTTCAACTGGTCTTTCAAAAGACCACATTTTTCCACATTTCCACCATTGTAATAAATGACCTGAGTATGAGATATTGTAAAAGGCTATTGGCCACTTAAGACCTAGGTACGAGCATGTACTCTAGAGTGTTTTTTTTCACTTGTTAATTATTTTTTTTGCCTGCCTTTGTGGGCAATTAAATAATTTCTAAGTTTTTTCACTCAGAAGACTGACTCCAGAGCTGGAGTATGTGCTGATGGTTAGGCCTTGGCATTGAAAACCAATGCCTAGTGTCTAAATGTATATGAGCTCATACTAGGTCATCTTAATTGAGTCATATGGAAATTGCGGCTAGGTTTGAAAGGTTTTTTTTAATGTTTCAGTGAATTAATTAAATTCCCACAAAAAATGAAAATTTTAAAGTCTAAGTCAATAAATTGTAAAAATATGGCATCAAACATTGTCAGATGCCATATTTATGGTCGTTTTCCAGTCAAGAGTATTATGTAAACCCCTATTTTCCTTCTTTCGAGACAAAAAAATGATTATTATTACTCAAAAATTAAATTTACTCGAAAATTACGGAAAATGGGTGATTTAATTCATTTTCTATTTTTTAGGAGAACTGGAGAACATGTTGGAAACATGTTTTTCTCGTGTCCCTAGTTGATTAGAGGCCTAGGCAAGTTAAGTAAAGGTGAGGGCGACTTTACGAGAGGTTAATTGCGTGGAGGAGATCCCAAAGTGGGGACTCGACCCCACTTAGTGAGATGGCGCATCCTAGAGGGATGGCGCACATCCCAAGGCACATGCACATCTCCTAACTACCCCTTCCACTCCACTCTCTCCCACTTCACTCCACCTCACTCACCCATCACCCTACTCCACTACCTCTCCACTCTACACCTCTATTCCTTCACTCATGCGCCACTCCCCTTAACCCCATGCATCTCCTCTCCACTCCACACTCACCACACTTAACCTATGCACCACTCCCCTTTACTAAGTGCGCATCTCCCCTCAACTCATGAGCATCTCTCTTGGGATTGTCACCTCTCTTGCTATTTAAGCAGGCATACCCCTCTCCATTTGTTAGAGTTGGAGCTTTGGGAAGATAGACCATTATTGTATCATTGTATCATTTCTAAGTTGAATAAATAAGACTTTGGAGTTCCATTGGTGTTGATGCTATGTGTGGATGCTTGAATCTAGTGCTATTATCATGAGGTAATCTGTATCTTGTTCTTTAATCTTGTATATCTATTTGTAAGGGCTTTGAAGGTATGCTATCATACAGTCGAGTGAGTTAAATCTAGTTTGATCTATTTCATTTCTTTTCTATTGAACATCTAGCTTTTGTATTGCATGTCTTCCTTTCAGTTAAATTAACATGCATATTTGAGTTGTTGTTTTGTGTAGGGAAGACCTTTTTAACAAGTGTTTGCAGGATTGAAGTACATTGTTTGTAGGTTCTTCAAGCTTGGAGGATTGATTGGTTGTAGTTTCAACCATCATTTGTCCAAGAGTTTCAAGGATTAGAGCTCCCTCTACTCTTCATCAAAGGATCCCATAGCCCACAAATTTCAATTTTTTAAAAGAAAAAGAGTTTCTTCCTTTCTCCCTCTCAAACTTCTTCAAAGTTATTTGGTTACCTTTTTCATGCAAGCTTAAGAAATTAGCCTTAAATTTAAAAGTTTAACTTAGTTTCTTTTATATGCAAAGTATCTAGATCTAGGCCTTTTTTTCATCTATCTAAAGCTAGATCTAATGGATAAAAGCTCCTTTTTGCTAGTTTCTTTTCTATAAAATCTAAAGGCTTGAAGGTGCATATTTAATTGAGCTTCATTTCTGTTATCTAACAATATTAAAGTGCTTTTATTTTCTGTCCTAAAAGGCAGCCCCAAAAAATCTCTAAAGGTTTTCAAGTTTTAGCATAGTTTACTAAGTCATTTTCTACAATTTTTCTATAAGATTTGATGTACTCCCTAAGCTGTACCAAAGTGTTTTTGGGCATCTTTTGGAGTATTTTGTTTTTTGTTTTTTGCAGGTCGTTGGACAGCCAAGGGAAGATTCTGTCAAGTTTGGGCGAAATCAAGGCTTTCAGGGCATCCGAGGGGGCTTTTGACTTCATCAACGAAGTTTTTCCCTTATTTTTTCTTGTAGTTTTTTCAAGATCCAAAACTTATAAGGATCCTTTTTCTTTTTTTAAAGTTAAGCTCAAAGAGAACTTTGTTCTCGGTGTAATAGTTGCAATAAAAGCGGGCATTTTTGTGCCCAGTTTCTCCATCCCCATTAGGGGGATTTGTGTGTCGTGGTTTGGCTTCCTTTTGTTGGTTTAATATTTTGATCTCAAACACACATAAAGTTAAGAAAACACACATAAAACTCACATTTCACATGCATACTTAAAATTAACTTTCAGATCTTTATGCATGTTAAGTTCAATACTTGTTTCCCACACTCAGCAATAATTTTGCAAGTTCTAATTTTTATTTTCTTGCAAAGCTCTTTCAATTTCCAAGTATCTTTTGCAAGTTCTATTTTACAAAGAAGGTTACAAATCAGGGTACATAATTCATCTCTTTCAAGTATTGCAAAGTAATTGAACCTTGTTTGTAGTCTAATTAGGGAAATCCTACAAGGAATCTTCGCTTTAGTGGAAACGTAAGAGGACTTGTGAGGTTATCTGGAGGGAACTTTGAGATCTAGGTTCTCCTTGTCGGATCCTGTAATGTCCTGTTTTTCCTAGGCAGTCGGAATACCGTGGTGGTTTACACAGTTTCCCGTAAACCATTAGACGAATGAGCTAGGGAAACGATACTGGTAAAGTCACTTTCGAATTATAAAGTGAAAACTTAGGAAAAGTGAGTTTATTATTATTATTATTCTCCAATTAATAATTAAATGAATATTTTAATGGAGAAAAGTACAAGTGAATGAATAAAAGGACGATTGAAGGGGAAAAATGGATTATCGACTATTGATTTTAAAAATTGAGTTTGGGAGAAGAGCTCGGTGAGCAAACGAGGGTTTCAACTAGAAACCCATTCGGCACCTCGGATTCGAGAGTGAAACTATCTGCCCTAGCCATGGAATCTCAGTTTTGGTAGTGAAACTATCTGCCCAAGACGAGGAATTGGAGAATCCATTCAGGCTTCTCATTTGCAGATATCGGTAGTGTGATCCAGAGATCCCCATTGAAGGGAAAAATTTCGTTTGCAGATTTGGTGAGAAGTGGCATTTTCTTCTTGGCATGTGTTGGTGGTTTGGCCGTTTCTTTGAGATAGGCGCATCTTCCATTTATCTGGCTGCGTGTTGATCACTGGCTCCGAGTTCAATCTCTTCTTAAGGGTGGGGACCTTTTGCTGGGTGTACTCTTGTTGTTCATCAAGTTGTGGCTGCGTGTGCACTGGATTAGGGTGTGTTCCTCCTCCCTAGAGGCCGTATCTTTTATTGTGCTGCGTGGAGAGTGAATTGGTGCTGCGTTGGGGACTGCTAAACCATGCTGCTGGTCGATTTCCTTGATGTTGCATGTTCCTTTGGGAGTTGGCCGTGTATCCAATTCCTTGGCTGTGTCTTAGTTCTGGTGGTGCATGGGAGATAGGGAGGTAAGGTTGCTGGTCGATCTCCTTTGTGGGTTGAACATTGCATAGCAAGGCAACGTATTATTGAGTGGAGGGGTTGCCACAACACTTCATCAAACAACAAGTACCATAACCATACACCCACGCATCCTCTATACAGTTTGTGTGTGCAGATTGCGACTGTTCTTCATCGCTGTGTGTGAGGGGTGGTTTCAGACTCCACATACCAGTCATTGTTCACAGTTTTGAGAGGTATTTCACTCATTTGTTCTTGTAATAAAGTTCAGCCACCATCATTTAATAAAATCAACATGAGTTGTTTGTCTTTGCTCATTAAAATGTAACTGTTCTTTATCATTATCTTTATGGGTTTTGTTAATGACCAAATAATACACTTGGCATTGCATTGGGGATTCATAAGGGTCTAGAAAACCACTGAATAGCCAACAAAACCAATCAACACATCGCTCTCTGATCAGATTTTCACCTACAACCATCAACTCAGAAGCATGCAAACTGTTTGACGAAAGTCCAACATCAAAATTTGAAGGATTTTCCTACATTTCCAACTTAGAATATTTCAGTGGTATTAGAGCATGTTCTTGGCTAGCTATGGGTGACATTGATGTCCGAGGAAGGGCTACAGAACATCACTTATAGGCGCAGGAGGTACATAATCATAGAGGGCAGAGAAGAAGAGATGGAGGGTACTCCAGGGAAAAATGCAAATTTTCCAGAGGACAGAGAGGATGGTTTGTTCAGAGGGATTATGAAAGCCTTACAGGACATTGCAGAGAGCCAGAGAGAGACCCGAGAGTTCATGGGCAGAATCACAAGTTATGCTCTAGGGAGCAAGCACGGTGAATAAGGAGAGCAACCAGAGAGGGTAGATGAAAGAAGGGGGAAACACACACAGACCACATGTTGAGGTGATCACCTCCAGGACCGGCCCTCAGAACCGCCCTCAGGACTACAACGAGATTCCTAGATCAACCATGCCCAAGTTCGTAGGACCACCGGAGACAGGTACAGGAGGGCAGGTAGAGCAAGACGAGCCCTTAACAACTTATTTCCAGGAGTATAAGGCCATGGATCCAGATTTGAGAGAAGCTATGACTTTTGCCGAGTTTTGTAGCTTCAAGGGGAGAAACAGGCCGAGGTTCTTCAACAGGGGTCCCACGCAGAGCTACTAGTTAGAACACACAGTGGGCAAGCTCACTTTGCCATACTTCGATGGGACGTCGAAGTGCACTGCACGAGCTTGGGTGCAAAAGCTCAACACCTACTTCCAGCTGAACCCCATGGCAGAGACAGATGCCATTAAGTTGGCGACATTGCACTTGGAGGGTGAGGCACAGGACTGGTGGTACCACGAGATGACCACTCTGGGTCATGCCCATATTGTCACCTATGCTGAGTTCACAGGTAGACTGGTGCACTGATTTGACAGACGAGATCCTGAGATCTCTTTTAGAGACTTAGCATAGTTGAAACAGACTGGGTCAACAGATGCATATATATCATATTTCCAGAGGATATCAGTGATGGTCACCGATATCTTTGAGGCCCGCTTGGTGATGATGTTCACAGAGGGGATAACCGAGCCACTTCGAGGTTGGGTGAAGGCTTACAAGCCTACTTCACTACAGGATGCAGTTAGCAGGGCTAGGGACTTACAGGAGTCCGTACCTAAGCCCAAGTTCACCCCAAGACCGAACTTCCCCACAAAGTTCAATGACAGGACACCACCACAGAGGGATGGCACAGGACAGTAGCAGAGAGACTGGGCAGGACAACCACAGAGGGATTGGACAGGAAGGAACATGATGGATGATGCCTCCAGACATGATCTGAGGAGGAGGAAGCTGTGTTTCAGTTGCCAGGAACCATGGGTACCAGGTCACAGGTGTGTAGGCAAGGCCAAGGCACACTACATAGAGGTGTTTTATGATAGCGGGGATGATGAGGAATGATGCAGGAGCATCGACGACTTCATCAAGTGAGCCAGCACGTGGAGGAAAGAACATACAGCTGGACAGCGCCAGCACATACATTTTTGAAATGCTTTGGGGATTGTTGCGCCGCCATTTGAATGCTTTCATTCATATGAAGCGCCTTGTATTGTAAAGTAGATAAGAAGGCATTTAATAGTTTTAATGATGTTAGATAGGAATTAACTGTAGATTAAACAGTTTTTCTTTCGAGAGGGAAAACGGAATATAGGCACCCTCCTTTGTATATTGTAATTCATTCTGGATTATTATCATTCTCATTCATACAGGAGAAAGAGAGAGAGAGATAGAGTAGAGAGCTTGTGAAGAGACCCCATGTATAGACACTGAATTAATAGGAAAGCTTTGATTCAATCTCATGGATGTGTTTGATCTCTGTGTGTTTTTGATATTATGCTTTTGCATGCTTGCTTCTCTTTATGCTTATCTTCTATATGCTGCATATGTGATTGCATATCAGGTTCGAAACCTGAGAGAATGAGGGAATGAGTTTCAATTGTTTCTCTGCTTAAGTCGGGACAATTCCTGCATAGAGTGCAGTTGAATTCCTCCGCATAGAGTGCGTTGAGGAGGCCAAGCAGTTGAACTTTTGTTCTCCTTTGCCCAGAGTCACGTTGAGTTATTCGAGCCATGCAGATGAAGTGCAGGTCGGATTGAATTCTCAGTAGTAAGTCTGAGAGAAGAACGGCTCGGGCTATTGTCTTTGTGAGCGCACATAGTCCGGAAGAACCCAACACTTCAAGAGTTGTTAAAGTTCGAGCGTGGGCAGTGGGTGCAGAGTCTCTGGAGGAGAAGAGGGACAAAGCTCAGGAGGGATATTTCCGCGTAGTATCGGGGGAACAGACCCAGGAGGAGCGTGAACAGAATCGAACCTTGGGAGCAGGAAGAGTTCTCAAGAGAAAGAGAATCGACGACTGGTAATCCCCGTGAAGTTCTGCGAAATCCCAAGGATCGTCAGATCAAGGAGGAGTTACGCGGGAGTTAACTCGTAAGCGCAGGCGAGGAGAATTAAAGTCCATCGGACTTCGGGGTTTCGGCGTTTGGGGATTGGCGAGGTAAGAGTTCTACACCTTGTGAAATCGCGAGTCGCGATTCCCGGAGTTGATCAGAGCCGTCGATCAGGACAGGGACACGTGGCGTGAGATCCCTGAGGATCAGGATTCGACGTTCGGCGTTTCCCAGAGGCAAGAGTTTCATACTCTTTGAAATCGCGACCGGCGATTCCCCGAATCAACTGGAGCCGTCGATTAGAACGGGGACACGTGGTGCAAGATCCTGAGGAGTCGGGATTCGGGGCTTGGCAAGGACTGTGACCTTGTGCATCAGGAAACTCGAATTCCCGAATCGCGATTTCCCGATAGCACGAGTGAGGACAGGTGTCATCGGACTTCAGGGTTTCGGCGTTCGGCGTTTCGGGGTTTTCGACCACGATGAAAACTTGTATCGCGGATTCACGATCCGCGAAATCCCGATGTGACGTGGCTGAGTGGGACCCGAGTTATTAGTGGGAGACAGGGGGAGAAGTCTCGGGGAATCAACACTTCGCACTCGGGTTTTAAAAATACAGAGTGTTGACATCGCAAAGGGCGATATCCCAATATCCAAAAGGGTTGACCCGTTGACAATCGGGGTTCGGGGTTTTGAGTTGCATGTGACCGCGCTCCCAGAATTAGCGAGATCGCGAATCCCAATTTTCCGATTTCCGAAAGGAAGATCGCCGAGGAGGTAGCTGTGGGTAGTGAACTCCCGAGAGGAGTGGAAGAGTCCTTTGACTCTTCGGGCCGAGTTTAGAGAAGGTCTTGGTGGGAGCGGCTTGCTCGTTGAGGGGCAGGTCACGTCAAGTGGTATCAGAGCTAGGTTAAGGATTTCTCTTTGCTTTGGTAGTAGAGAGAAGAAATCCACCATGCCGCCCAGGAGGGAGAGGCAGTCACCTGATCGTGAAGGCAGGGATGCCCGAAGAAGAGGTAGGCAATCACCCAATCCAGAGAAGGAGAGGGAATTGTCCAGGGAAAGAAGCAGTCATGGACAGAATATAGAAATGGAGAGGGAAATACGAAATCTCCGTGCTAGAATGGAAGATATGGAAGCAGCGCAAAGGCGCACAACAGATACAGAAGATCTGAGTGACCCCGAAGGTGAAGCTGATGCTGTACCGCAAGATGGAGTTGCAGCAGAAGATGCAGCAAATGAGCGGTTAATCAAGGCTATCGCCAGGATGAGTGCAAAGGTGAAGATGGACATTCCAGCTTACGAGGGAAGCCTGGATGCAGAAGAGTTGCTGGATTGGATCCGGGCACTCGACACCTACTTTGATTATGAAGATATCGAAGAGGACAAGAAGGTGAGGCATGCTGTCACTAAATTGAAAGGACATGTAGCCTTGTGGTGGGACGAGCTGCAGGCGGACAGGCGTTCCAAAGGGAAACAGAAGATAAAGAGTTGGGACAGGATGATCGCTAAGATGAAAGCAAAATTCATCCCCAGAGACTATCAGATCACTCTTTTCAGGCGGATGTAGAACCTGAGGCAGAAGTTGATGACGGTGAAAGAGTACACCGAGGAGTTCTACAGGCTCAACATCCGAGCTGGTCATCGGGAGAGTGATGACGAAAAGGTGGCGAGATACCTGACTGGTCTTAGGTATGACATTCAGGATGAATTGAGCATGGTCACCATCCGAACAATTGAGTAAGCATACCAGATGGCTATGAAAGCTGAGGAGAAGCTGAGCCGCAAGCAGGGACAACGAGGGCGAGGCAGAAGCCAGTCTAGAGGCAAAACAGTTGCCCAAGAAAGAACTCAGAAACCCAAGGACGATTGGAAGAGACCTCAGGGAAAGGCTGGAAGAGGTGGAACCTCACAGCAGAGGCAACAAATTTCTGAGCCGAGGAGATAGCAAACAGATCAGCAAGGAGGATATGCTGACGCCAACACTTTTCCTCGTACCCGGGGTAGAGGAAGAGGCCGTGGAGGAGTTATCACATGTTTTACGTGTGGGAAAGACGGACATAAAGCCGTTGATTGTCCAGATAGGAAAATGGACAGAGGAAAATATCACGTCGCTGAGGCGCAGAGGCGGGATGTTGAAGATGAAGATACTGGAAGTGGGAAGTCACTGACAGTGCATAGGGTCCTTTTGAAACCCGAGAAAGAGGTGGAGAACACAACTCAAAGATGCCGACTGTTTAGAACGACTTGCAAGACCAAGGGCTGGAAATGCAAGATCATAGTAGACAGTGGGAGCACCGATAATCTCATTTCGACCGAGATGGTGGAGAAACTGGAGCTGAAAATGAACAAACATCCGAGTCCATACAAAGTGACATGGCTGCAAAAAGGACACCAGGTATGTGTTACAAAGCAATGCTTGGTCAATTTTAAAATGGGTCAATATAGGGATGAAATTCTGTGTGATGTCATTCCCATGGATGTCTGTCATGTTTTATTGGGAATACCATGGCAGTTTGACAAAAATGTTGTTCATAATGGGAGGATGAACACATACACCTTGGAGAAGGATGGAAAAACACATACATTGCTTCCGGGGAAGGATAAGAAGGTGGAGTCGGAAGTAACCAGTACCATACTTCTCATGAGTGGGAAAGAACTTCTCACAGAGTTGGAGAAGGATGAGGATCCACAGTTCTTTGTTGTCAGGAAGCCGAGAATTGTCCTGACAAGCACAAGAGTGGACGACTTGCCAGAGGAGATTCAGTAACTGCTTGGAGAGTTCGCTGATATCATCGTGGACGAACTACCTCGTTCATTGCCACCGATGAGGAGTGTGAGTCACCACATTGACCTCATACCCTGAGCAAGTTTTCCAAATAAGGTAGCATACAGGTTGACACCTCAGGAGAACGAGGAAGTCAAAAGGCAGGTACAGGATCTGCAGGACAAGGGACTAGTGAGAGAGAGTCTGAGTCCGTGTGTTGTTCCGACAGTACTGAGTCCAAAGAAGGATGGAGGCTGGAGGATGTGTACAGACTCCAGGGCGATAAATAAAATCACCATCAGGTACAGGTTTCCACTGCCAAGGATGGACGACTTGATGGATTGCCTGAGCGGGGAAAATTATTTTTCAAAGATAGATCTCAAGAGCGGATATCATCAGATCCGGATGAGAGAGGGAGATGAATGGAAAACAACATTCAAAACAAACGAGGGTTTGTACGAATGGCTGGTCATGCCATTTGGGTTGACGAATGCACCAAGCACATTTATGAGGCTGATGAATGAAGTCCTGCGGGAATTCATTGGCAAATTTGTAGTCGTATACTTGGACGACATATTGATTTTCAGCAAGACGAAGGATGAACACTTGAGGCATTTGGCCATTGTGATGAGAAGGCTACAGCAGGAGAAGCTGCTGATCAATTTAAAGAAGTGTTCCTTCATGCAGACATAACTCATATATCTGGGGTTCGTTATTTCAGCTAACGAATTGAAGTTGGATCCTGAGAAGGTGAACGTGATCAGGAATTGGCCATTGCCAAGGAATGTTTTCGAGGTAAAGAGCTTTCACGGTTTGGCAAGCTTCTACAGAAAATTCATTCGGAATTTTAGTGGAATTAGCGCAACAATGATGGATACTGTGAAGAAGAGGCATAAATTTTTTTATTGGACAGCCGAGGCTGAGGAGAGCTTCAATCTGTTGAAGCGGAAGATAACTGAGCAACCAGTGTTAGTGTTGCCATATTTTCAGAAAAACTTCCAAGTGAAGTGTGATGCCAGTGGGTATGCTGTTGGAGGGGTTTTAAGTCAGGATGTTAGACCTGTTGCATATTACAGCGAGAAGCTGGATGATGCCAAGATGAAGTACTCCACATACGATAAGGAGTTCTATGCCATCATACAGGCATTGAAAAAGTGGAGGCATTACTTGATACCCAAGGAGTTCGTTTTGTACAGTGATAATCACGCATTGCAGTTCGTGAGTCAGCAGGAGAAGTTGAACCAGAAGCATGCGAAATGGGTAGAGTACATGCAGAATTTCACGTTTGTCATAAAGCACATTTCGGGGACTGCGAACAAGGTGGCTGATGCCTTAAGCAGGAAGTGCTTGTTGCTGCAGGAATTCAGGGTCAAAACCTTGGGTTTTGAAAATTTAAAAGATATGTATGCAGGTGACGCAGATTTTGGCGAGGCATACGAGGCAACCGAGAACCCAGTTCTCAGGGATAGGAGTCCGTCGATTGACTACCTGACCCAGGATGGATTGCTGTTCAAAGGCAATCAATTGTGCATTCCAGATTGCTCTATGAGAGAGAATTTGGTGAAGGAAAAGAACAGTGGAGGCTTAGCAGGTCATTTTGGACATGACAAGACATTCGCCAAACTGGGTGAGTCTTATTATTGGCCTGGCATGCACGCAGATGTTAAACGGTTCGTTGTGCCGGATATGTCAACACGCAAAAGGCCGGATATGTCAACACCACACCCATGATACAAAAGCATGGGCGTGGTGTGCAGGAGCTCATGGACAGGAGCCCATGAAATCTTTTGAGCCGAGGAGTATGATGCAGGAGCATCGACGAATTCATCAAGCGAGCCAGCGCGTGGAGGAAAGAACATACAGCTGGACAGCGCCAACACATACATTTTTTAAATGCTTTGGGGATTGTTGCGCTGCCATTCGAATGCTTTCATTCATATGAAGCGCCTTGTATTGTAAAGTAGATAAGAAGGCATTTAATAGTTTTAATGCTGTTAGATAGGAATTAACTGTAGATTAGATAGTTTTGCTTTTGAGAGGGAAAACAGAATATAGGCACCCTCCTTTGTATATTGTAATTCATTCTGGACTATTATCATTCTCATTCATACAAGAGAAATAGAGAGAGAGACAGAGCAGAGAGCTTGTGAAGAGACCCCATGTACAGACACTGAATTAATAGGAAAGCTTTGATTCAATCTCATGGATGTGTTTAATCTCTGTGTGTTGTTGATATTATGCTTTTGCATGCTTGATTCTCTTTATGCTTATCTTCTATATGCTGCATATGTGATTGCATATCAGGTTCGAAACCTGAGAGAATGAGGGAATGAGTTTCAATTGTTTCTCTGCTTAAGTCGGGACAATTCCTGCATAGAGTGCAGTTGAATTCCTCTACATAGAGTGAGTTGAGGAGGCCAAGCAGTTGAACTTTTGTTCTCCTTTGCCCAGAGTCACGTTGAGTTATTCGAGCCATGCAGATGAAGTGCAGGTCGGATTGAAGTCTCAGTAGTAAGTCTGAGAGAAGAACGGCTCGGGCTATTGTCTTTGTGAGCGCACATAGTCCGAAAGAACCCAACACTTCAAGAGTTGTTAAAGTTAGAGCGTGGGCAGTGGGTACAGAGTCTCTGGAGGAGAAGAGGGACAAAGCTCAGGAGGGATAGTTCTGCGTAGTATCGGGGGAACATACCCAGGAGGAGCGTGAATAGAATCGAACCTTGGGAGCAGGAAAAGTTCTCAAGAGAAAGAGAATCGACGACTGGTAATCCCCGTGAAGTTCTGCGAAATCCCGAGGATCGTCAGATCAAGGAGGAGTTACGCGGGATTTAACTCGTAAGCGCAGGCGAGGAGAATTAAAGTCCATCGGACTTCGGGGTTTCGGCGTTCAAGGATTGGCGAGGTAAGAGTTCTACACCTTGTGAAATTGCGAGTCGCGATTCCCGGAGTTGATCAGAGCCGTCGATCAGGACAGGGACACGTGGCGTGAGATCCCTGAGGATCGGGATTCGGCGTTCGGTGTTTCCCAGAGGCAAGAGTTTCATACTCTTTGAAATCGCGACCGGCGATTCCCCAAATCAGCTGGAGCCGTCGATTAGAACGGGGACACGTGGCGCAAGATCCCAAGGAGTCGGGATTCGGGGCTTGGAAAGGACTGTGACCTTGTGCATCAGAAAATGCGAATTCCCGAATCGCGATTTCCCGATAGCACGAGTGAGGACAGGTGTTATCGGACTTCGGGGTTTCGACGTTCGGCGTTTCGGGGTTTTCGACCACGATGAAAACTTGTATCGCGGATTTGCGATCTGCGAAATCCCGATGTGACGTGGCTGAGTGGGACCCCAGTTATTAGTGGGAGACAGGGGGAGAAGTCTCGGGGAATCAACACTTCGGCACTCGGGTTTTAAAAATACAGAGTGTTGACATCGCAAAGGGCGATATCCCGATATCTGAAAGGGTTGACCCGTTGACCATCGGGGTTCGGGGTTTTGAGTTTCATGTGACCGCGCTCCCAGAATTAGCGAGATCGCGAATCCCGATTTTCCGATTTCCGAAAGGAAGATCGCCGAGGACGTAGCTGTGGGTAGTGAACTCCCGAGAGGAGTGGAAGAGTCCTTTGACTCTTCGGGCCGAGTTTAGAGAAGGTCCCGGTGGGAGCGGCTTGCTCGTTGAGGGGCAGGTCACATCAAGGAAGCAGAGGAACAGGGACAGAAGGAGGATTCACCAACAGTAGAGGCAAAGCAGGCATCGATGGAAACACGAGGGGTTATAGCATCACTCTCTGTCATACCCAGATTTCACACCTTCAGGATGAGGGGAGGAGTGCAGGGACATTGAGTGACAGTTTTGGTCGATGGTTGGGCATCCCACAATTTTATAGACTCTTCGTTAGTGGAACGAAAGAGCATTGCCTTTAAGTCTGTTGAGGGTTTCTCAGTGGTCATACCGGGGGAGAACACACTAGACTGCACCAGGTACGTTCCACAGATGACATTGAACCTAGGAAACTACATGCTCACCGATGACTTCTACGTGGTAAAGATACCTGACACCAATGTGGTGCTTGGGGTTCAGTGGCTATACTCCCTAGGGAGGTACTCCACTAACTACCAGACTATGGAGATGGAGTTCCAGGGTCAGGACGGTAAGAGAGTGGTTCTGTGGGGCATGAATATGTATCCTCCTAAGGTCATAACCACGAATAAGATGGAGGCAGTGATGAGACGGAATGACATTGCACGGGTGGCGAAGTTTCATATTTCAGTACAGAGGTCCAAGGGCGGGGAGCCCAATTGTCCGAGAGGGATAAATGATCTGTTTCAGGTGTTTCGAGAGCATAATGTATTTGGCAATGTACCTCCAGGTAGGCCTCCCGACAAGGGATTCGAGTACATCAGTGAGTTGGAGGAGGATATTGGAGCAGTGATCACCACTCCATATAGGCACCCCAGGGCCTATAGAGACGAGTTAGAGAGGCATCTCCAGGAGTGCGGAGTTCACCAGAGGAATGAGGTGGAGCACACACATTCAGCCGGATCATTACAACCTTTTCACGATTAGGGGTGGGAAGGCATCCCCAAGGATTTCATCACCAGGTTACTGAAGATGCAAGGGAAGGATTGCATCTATGTCACGGTGGACCGACCCACCAAGCTTTCCCACTTCTCCACCATTCCTTTAGACTACTCAGCAACGCAGGTGATCGAGTTATCTTTTATGGAGATGTTCCGTTTACATGGGTGGCTTAAAGCCATCGTCAATAGCAAGGACGAAAGATTCACGGGAAGTTTTTGGCAGGTGTTTTCTAGGTTGGTATGTACCAAGATGACCTCGAGTACTAGTTACCACCCACCGATCAGTGGACAGATTGAGTTTGGGAACACTTGGGCGAAAGTGTATTTGCGGAACTTCATCGCAGGACAACAAAGTGCTTGGGTGATATGGTTACATCGAGGGGAGTATTGTTATCCCACTACCTTTCACATGTTTGTCGGTATGACCCCTTTTCGGGCGCTATACGACTATGAGGTCTTGATTTTTGCAGACATAACATGCGGCGACTGTAGAGTTCCTCAGGTTCAAGGTTGGTTACAGGACAGCTAGGACATCCGGAGAGCACTGAAGGAGAATCGAAGGGTGGCCCAGAGTCAGCGGAAGAGGTATGGGAACATGTACAGGAAGGAGGGCACTCTTGAGGAGGTTGTTTCACAGGAGTTACCCCATTGGGATGATGAGGGGCGGGGGGTCACAAGCCCTGAAGAGATCCTGCAGGTTCGAGGGTGGAAATTCCATGATAGGGAAGTCAGGGAGTACTTGGTAAAATGGCAGGGTCTACCTATGGAGGATGCTACTTGGGAAAACAAACAGGTGTTGTAGTTTTTGGGTTTGAAGTTGCTTGAGGACAAGCAAATTTGGGCAGGGAGGACTGTAATGTCCCGTTTTTCCTAGGTAGTCAGAATACTGTGGTGGTTTACACAGTTTCCCGTAAACCATTAGACGAATGAGCTAGGGAAACGATACTGGTAAAGTCACTTTCGAATTATAAAGTGAAAACTTAGGAAAAGTGAGTTTATTATTATTAAACCCCTCTTTGAGGGTATTTTTCTCCAATTAATAATTAAATGAATATTTTAATGGAGAAAAGTACAAGTGAATGAATAAAAGGACGATTGAAGGGGAAAAAGGGATTATCGACTATTGATTTTAAAAATTGAGTTTGGGAGAAGAGCTCGGTGAGAAAACGAGGGTTTTAGCTGGAAACTCATTCGACACCTTGGATTTGGCAGTGAAACTATCTGCCCGAGCCGTGGAATCTCAGTTTCGGCAGTGAAACTATCTGCCCAAGCCGAGGAATTGTAGAAGCCATTCAGGCTTCTCATTTCTAGATATTGGTAGTGTGATCCGGAGATCCCCATTGAAGGGAAAAATTTTGTTTGCAGATTTGGTGAGAAGTGGCATTTTCTTCTTGGCATGTGTTGGTGGTTTGAATGTTTCTTTGATCTAGGCACATCTTCCATTTATCTGGCTGCGTGTTGATCACTGGAGCCGAGTTCAATCTCTTCTTAAGCGTGGGGACCTTCTGCTAGGCGTACTCTTGCTATTCATCAAGTTGTGGTTACGTGTGCACTGGATTGGGGCGTGTTCCTCCTCCCTAGAGGTCGTATCTTCTATTGTGCTGCGTGGAGAGTGAACTGGTGCTGTGTTGGGGACTGCTAAACCATGCTGTTGGTCGATTTCCTTGATGCTGCGTGTTCCTTTGGGAGCTGGCCGTGTATCCAAGTCATTGGTTGTGTCTTAGTTCTGGTGCTGCGTGGGAGATAGGGAGGTAAGGTTGCTAGTCGATCTCCTTTGTGGGTTGAACATTGCATAGCAAGGCAACGTATTATTGAGTGTAGGGGTTGCCACAACACTTCATCAAACAACAAGTACCATAACCATACACCCACACATCCTCTATACAGTTCGTGTGTGCAGATTGGGACTGTTCTTCATCGCTGTGTGTGAGGGGTGGTTTCAGACTCCACATACCAGTCATTGTTCACAGTTTTGAGAGGTATTTCGCTCATTTTTTATTGTAATAAAGTTCAGCCACCATCATTTAATAAAATCAACATGAGTTGTTTGTCTTTGCTCATTAAAATGTAACTGTTCTTTATCATTATCTTTATGGGTTTTGTTAATGACCAAATAATACACTTGGCATTGCATTGGGGAGTCATAAGGGTCTAGAAAACCACTGAATAGCCAACAAAACCAATCAACACATCGTTGTCCGATCAGATTTTCACCTACAACCATAAACTCAGAAGCATGCAAACTGTTTGACGAAAGTCCAACATCAGAATTTGAAGGATTTTCCTACATTTCCAACTTAGAATATTTCAGATCCCCCCACATATTCTTGAGATTGTGTGTCAAATCAAAGGGTTTACCCTGTTGGATCTGTGGCATTTCTCAACCTCCACTTGAGGGACCTTTTCTAAGGACCAAATCTACTTTAGACAAACACTTACTTTTCTTGCAAATAAAATTTTCTCACTAACTGAACTTTAATTTATCTTAATAAAACACTCGATCAACAATTACCCACGACTCCCTTTAAGGCACTGGTATAATTGGTACATCCTTTTTTATGTGAGCAATCTTTACATTCATGCAACTTGTTTAACTTATATGCTTAAATCTTGCAGATCTTGTATCCTGTGATATATGCATGTTTATGGGCAAGTACTTTATGATTATGATGATGATGAATGTTAAATGTTGAATGGTTTGTTTTATTTCAAACAATAAACTCCTAGAAGTAACTATTTTTCCTTTTCTTAGTTTAAAGAGCCTTAGATTATTTTCATAGGGACTAACCCCCTTGGCTTCGCTAGGAGTTGGCATAGACGGAGTAGTCGAGGATCAGGTGACAACACCTTGACTCGAAAATTTCCCCCAAGGACACACCAAGTGGATTGAAGGTTTCTTTCACATTATCCCAGGTGTGTATAAGGACGACAACAGGTCTCATGGACCATCCCGATAGAGAAGAAGATCACACATCATCTCATCTTGGTACTTAACTAAGAAACTACCTGGTCCTAGACCAGGATACCCCAGAAAAAATCTGGGGGGCCTAGGTTACAACTAGGGTCTTATCCACCAAGGTACAAAACCAAGGATCAACCCAAGAGCTAATCAAGGATTCCTTGGAACACATCCAGAGGAACTAGAACACATCTAGGGACTTATATCATCAACCACTAGGGTACACAACCAAGGATCAATCCAAACAAGGATTTCTTGGAGCACATCCAGGGGCCCTAGAACACATCTAGGGACTTATATACACCAAGGTACAAAACCAAGGATCAATCCAAACAAGGATTCCTTGGAGCACATCTAGGGGCCTGTTATCCCCGATATCTAGGGATAACTAGGAGATCATGTCTCGAGGCCCACATGGTCCTAGACATGGAGTACCGAGAGCAGGAGCGACCTGAGCATGGTCCTGGAGGACCCATCTTCTTCTTCTCAGCCAGCTTTG